>JBBPBX010031680.1:0-34361 GCA_038048925.1 Garcialebias charrua
AGCTGGATGACGAAGGTCGTTAGCTCTTGACCAAGCGTACCACAGCCCTTTGGGAAGGTTCACATCTCTTTCGAAGCTCCCAGCAAACTCTGAAGCGTTTCCGCCCAGTTAGAACTTAAAAAGAGACTTAGAGAGGAGTTCACTTGCCTTATCAGACCCAAGGTTACAGCCAGCAGCAGAGAGAGATTTGTTTAGGAAAAGACACAGCAAGCTGGAGCCCTTTCATGAAAAACAACGGATTACTGTCTTCTGACTTTCTAAACAAAACCGTCCGGTCTCTGTGACCCGAGACTTCACCTTTAACACAGCAGTGAACACAGTAATACTCTTACAGAATAACACAGCTTAAAAGCACACATCATGAAAATGACAAAAGTTATTCTTTTGATCACATCAGCCTAAAATCAAAGATAGAAATAGTCTCTTTTGGTGACTATATTTATCAGATTACAGCTAAATGAATGATCTTGTAGTAAATGTCTTGCTTTACTGAGAGGTCAGTAAAGGTCATCTCTGGAACAGTTCAAAAACCTTAGTTTGACCCTGGGTAGGTCCACTACATCTCCCCCCTTTTGGAAGCCATCGCCAGTCCTTGGGGATGGGGTCCAACACGAAAGGAAACCTTGAACTGTCTTTGATCTTGAAGTAATCCAGCAAGTGGAAGAGAAAAATCAAAAATTATAATCCCATAAAGTTTTTGGAACTTCCATACTGTTCGGAGGTAATCCCATTGCGAAAAGCTTCTAATCCTTTGGAAAACAAAGTCTGTTAACCCTTGGAAAACAAAGTCTTATAATCCACAGCGGTAATTCCACAGCAGTAATTCCACAACGGGTAGTTTTGTTGATTGATCAGCAACAATTGTTTTCATAATCAGCATGTAGAGGGGATCCCTCGATTGACGCAGAGGAGGCGACCCTTGGATGGAGGTTGAAGACCAAGCGTTGGAGCTGCAGGTCCCCACATCGAAGGTTGTTGGCTGGTTGGTTCCAGTCAGTGCCACTCTGGTTCTATGTGTCATGCAATTATGTGGTTTTTAGGTGGGCTTATGATTGGGATTTTACATTAGGCCCTACCTATATGCACCTGGTATGTAAGCTATCATGGTTTAGATCAGCTACAATTACCAATTAAGGGGTGGATCAATTCTGTAAAATTAGATATAGGGATCTATACCTATAAAATTTTGGAGGGCTTCTGTAACGAAGGCCTCTAATTCCAAACTATTCCTCCATTCATTACTTAGTTTAGGTTAAACTAAAATAAAAAAATGAAATATAGTTTGATCTAAATGTCTGTTGTCTTTTAGACGAACGACGTAGGATTTGGTATTCCTAATAAATTTTGAAGTCTATGGCGAGACTCATCAAAATGAATAGATAATCTAGAATAGAAACGATCGAATCGGTTCAATTTAGAAATTGTGAGACCAGTGTAGTTTATGGTACCTTAAGTAGCTTTAAACTACATTGACTCTTCAACGATTGAGATTTAACAAAACGAACTGTATGTTGGCATAGTTAAATCCATATCATTCATTAACCAATGTTAATACAAAACCTTTTTGGCTGGGAGTGTTCAGAACCAAACAATATCTCAACTTATGACAACAGTAATGACTAAACAACAAGGAAACAACGTTTCACTGCTTCGACACACTCTTGTCGTCAGATTCCAAAGTGCAACACACAAGAAAACAGGTCTCAACTTTATGACTGAGGTCAAATTAAATCTCGTGGATTTAAACGGTTGTTAAGGTCAGTTTTTTGTTGTGGGTTTTAGGCTTAGCGTTTCTAAGTTCAAATTGGACAATGCGACTTATAGGGTGGGAAATACAGTAGTTTAAAGGAGAAATGAAAAGTGTTTTTAAGCTAATAGTAGTCTAATGAAAAGCATAAAATAAGCTTGTTGAGAAAATTTCACAAGTCAAAAATGTCATCCTAACTCAAATTTAGACTTTGCAAAGTGAAAAAATTCTCATCTGGTGTTTTTGACCCCCCTCCCTCTGCTTGCTCTCCGTCCCCTGAATATGACATAGGCAGTGCAATGGTCGTCCCTCATACAGTAATATTAGTGTGTGTATCTAGTATTTTTTCAACTTTCATCATTTTGTAAACCGCCCCCTAGCTTATAGACTGTAGTTATGTTATCATTCACAAGAGTTTGTATATATTTTTTGTTTATGTAGTGTTTTGTAGTTCTGTTTGTGTTAATAAAAAAAAAAATCTAGTAGTGGACAAAAAGGTTTCAGTGTGTAGCAATTAGGGATGCAGCAAAAAAAATCTATTTTTTAAAGAATCAAGATTCTTAGTCCTGGCGATTCAGAATCGATTCTAAAAGCCCCAAAATAGATTTTAAAACTTTTTTAAAATTTTATATTGTATTTTTACCGCTCCTGTGCATTCGGCCGCTGTAGAATTTTGGCCGTGTAGGGCCACCGTAGTTAGTTAGCCAGGCAGCTCCCAATGGAGCCTGCTAGCAAGGAGGGAGACCCTGCATGTTTCAACTTGCTCCTTCATCTTTAAAAATCATTTTAGATCCTACTACCGTATGTTCTGTGGAATACAGAGCTTAACAAGACATTGGTAACTGTTTCAGGACATTTTCAACACCCCCACTTCCATGTTAGCATACTGCGCTAGCATGCTAACGTTAGCATACGGCGCTAGCATGCTAACGTTAGCATGCGAAGGCTATTCGTATTTCCAGGATAGAAATGCCCATTAATGCACTAAATCACCAAACTGTTTTTGACAAACTTAAGTGATATCCTTCGGATTCAAAAAAGTATTCTGCTTCCATTTTAAATGACAGACAAGAGGACAGTAATGATGGGTTTATAGCTTCAGTGTTATTGTAAGATAGCAAAGGAGGTCTTAATTGTGTCATAAAAGTGCGTCCAGAAAATGACTACAGAAATCACTGCACTTCGGCATGTAGCAGGAAAAATGTAAAAAAACTATTTCTTTAAGCTACTGACTTGAAAAAAGCATACTAAGTATGTTTATGTGTGTTGTTTACTATATGAAATTCTTGTTATATCGAATTTTTCAGATTTGATTACATTTCTCCTTTAAACCTGATTAGTTTATTTACTAACTTGTGTTTGTACGACCTTATTATCCCATGAAGTCGGTGAGTTTGTGAGATCTTTGTCTTTTGTGGAGTCATTGAACGCCTTGTAAGGTTTGATCTGATTTCGATGTACCCATTTAGCAATTGGCTCTTTGCGGCCTTTGCTGATTTTGATTTCGTAGACGACTGAGGACACTTTGTCTGTTATCAGATGAGGTCCAGTCCACCTGGGCATTAGTTTGCGGGCGAGAGTTCCGGTCCCGGACTCTCCTTTCCCGGTTGCTGGGGCGAACGTATAGTACCAGACTCTGTCTCCCACTTGGAGTTCATTGTGAGAGGCCTTTTGGTCGTAGTACGCCTTACGTCCTTCAGCGGATCTTTCCAGGTTTTTCTGGGCGAAAGCAAAAGTGTTTCTGAGGTGTACATTCAAATCTTTGTCTTTGGCATGGCCTAACATCACCCCCCTTTGGTCATGGGGGACCACGAGCACAGGTGAGGACGTCCGTCCATGGGCACAAGTTAGGATGCCACCGTTTAGTTTAAGCTGTTCGCGCAGCTGAGTGAAGACGGTACACAGGAATCGTATAGGTTTCGGCCAACGTATCTTCTTACGTTTACCTCTTTCCGTGTAATTTAGGTGCGTCTCAAACGTCAGTGCAGTCGCAGGTGTGTCTGATTGTACAGACTGCGACGGGTCACTGTCGTTGTGTGTGTCTTCCCACCTCTCGACTGAAGAGAGGCTCTTTGAGTCTGTAAAAACTATGTCATTTCTGACTAGTTCTAGACACAAATGTCCCTGAACCAAGGTTTCATCGAAAGCTTGGCTGATAGCCGATTTACCTGTCCCAGGGGACAGTACAGCAACCTCGGTGTGGGGTCCTTGGATCTCCACACCTTTCTCTACCTGTGGTAGGTAATGTGAGTTTGCCCCCTTCTTGTCTGATGAGGGGTCCTCGTAATCTGCAACAATGATGTCCAAGTGACTGTCAGCGTTTGGTTGACTGTCATTTTCTGGACTCAGATGCCCTTGAACCAAGGTTTCATTGAAAGCTTGGTTGATTGCCGAATTACCTGTCCCAGAGGACAGTACAGCGTCTTCGGTGTGGGATCCTTGGATCTCAACACCTTTCACTACCTGTGGTAGGCAGTGGTCAGGGAGTGCTGAATGTGTCAGCTCACAGAGGAGGTTCTCTTGTTGGGCCAGAGTTTGGTCCAACTTTTGGGTCTCTTCTGTCTCACCTGTAGTTGAAGGTTCACTTACCGGGCTCTCGTCCTCGGATGAGCAGTCCCTTGTGTCCTCTGCGGTACCTGCGGTTAGGCAGTCTGTATCGCAACTAGGAAGCACTTTTATTGGCAGGGGTTTTCTCACTGTGCTCCACATTTTCCGTCGACCATAATCTATAATCGCGTTGAAGCGGTTTATAAAATCTTGGCCAACCAAAAATGGGAATGAGTCAAGTTTAGACACGTACACCGGGTGGCGTAGTGTCATTTCGCCAATCTGCATGTGAACCATAGCCATAGCTGTTAGGGTTGTTCTCGTCTCTGCGAGACCCTGTAGCTCAATAGCACATTTCTCAAAGGGTATTTGCCTGTCAACACCGTTAGCGGCGGTCCTCAGCTCCTCGAACAGCTTGGCCGACATAATGGTTATATCAGAACTGCCATCCAGGAGGGCTTCACGCTCAAGGACACCTTCCAGTGTGATAGGCAGGTAAGCTTTCTTAGCCACCCCCCTTTGTATAAAGTTACACAGAAACCTCACAGGTCTTGGCCCACGTTTCTGTTCACGTGTGACTCTGTCTGTGTAATCTTGCTTACTGTCAGCATCTTGTTGGCTGTCAGCATCATGACCTTCAGGATGTTGTTGTGTGTCAGCAATTGGTTTGCTGTCAACATCCATGGCAATGTTGGTAGTAGTGTGCGCTGAGTTATTTGTGTGCTCTGAGTCTTTGTGAAAGACAGTGCTACACATCGCTCCAGGTTGGTCAACGTTGAGAGTGTCATTATCAATGATAACGCCACTCATTGTATCAGGTTGGTCAAGCACAGTAACATTCAAATCTACCGACAAACTACTTACTTCCTCTGTCTCTTCCGAGCATAGAGGTGTTGGGCCATTATTCCGGGACATTCGTGACTCTTTGCCTGTCTCGAACTGTTCTGTTCGAGGCGCGGGAGGTGCAGTTCCAAGGCTCGGGGGTGGCTGTTGGGACGACGCATAGTTACATGAGTATAGGTCCTCATCCTTCAATTTCTTTTGAAGTCCACCCACCGATGGACCTTGGTTTTCACCCATCTGGTTCGATCTGAACCGTTGTGGGTCTCTTAGAGAGTGAACACCTACCTTTTGTGGTTCGTTGCTTGTCTCAGATTTTTCAATCTGAGGTGCTTCAGGGGCGGGGCTCCCTTTAAACCATTTTGAGTCACTGTTCCAACTGGTACCAACATTTCGGTGTATGTCAGTTTGAAAATCTTGTTCATTCTTGCTAGTATTATCCAACTCTTTTAACAACCGACGCGTGTTCTCCACCACTTCTGAGGTCAGAAGGCCTTTGAGACGATAGTGTTCATTCTCGCTAGTATCATCCCACTCTTTTAACAACCGACGCATGTTCTCTGCCTCTTCTGAGGTCAGAGGACCTTTGAGACGACGGTGTTTATTCTCGCTTTTTTGCGTCTGGGATACGACCTTTTGACCTGGGCACACCTCAGAGGGTGTTTTGTTTTGCATGTGAGCCTCAACAGCAGTTACAGCGCACTGTTTCATCACTGATTGTTTAAACTGATGTTGTAGCTCAAGGCCTTTTTTGAGACGTTTTTCTTTTTGTCGTTTGCTATTGATGTCACTAACTGTGTGCTCTGAGTTATCCATGTGCTCTGAGTTATCAAAGACAAGGTCACTCAATGTACCAGTTCGGTCATCCTCTGTATCATTCAAGTTTTCAAACAACCAACTTATGTCCACTATCTCCTCAGAGCTTAGAGGTATGCTGCCTTTTTCCTGGAACTTCTGTGACCTTTTGCTACTCCCGGACTGTCCAGTCCGCAGTGCAGGGGCAGGAGGGGCTTGTCCTTGAACTGGGGGTTCCTGTTCGGACCCCCTTTTGTGATATGGTTTACTTTTGTGACCATCTTTCTTATCTTTAGGACGTGCGCCCCCCCTTTGAAATCGTTTTATGTACTCTGGGTCTTGTCTGAGCCACTCCGGCTCATTGTTCCAGCAGGCATCAACATGTCGTTTTATTTTTGATTCTCTAATCTCACGTTTTAACTCAAGGCGTTCTTGGCGAAGTTCTTCTTTTCTTCGAAGTAAACCTTGCCTTAATAATTCACGATTTTCAAGCCTTGATGCGATCAGCTTGCAAGCTTCATCATTTTTTTCATCTCCCATCTTCGTTTTGAAATTTTCTCCAAATTAATGAGAGATGCTTGTAGTTTGTTATTTTAAATATTTCCTTATTTAAAATAAACTGGAGTCATTAATTGTACACAGAAAACGTTAAAAATGCCATTTTTAACTAAAAGTGTACAGTTGTGCACACCAATTCTGTTTAAAATTCAGAGATGTGAAGAGCTTAATGTGGAAATGCTCTGTTCTCCATCATTTTTATTTATTTATTTAATTTGAAAATCAAATAAAAAATGCTTTTTGAGTGTTATTTTAAATCTCTTCAGTATTTAAAATGAGCACAAATTGTGTGTCTGTACCTCTGTTATACTAAAATTTTTATTTAAAATAAACAGGAATTTTGTTTGTGTACAGAACAATTTTTTAAAGCTGGTAATTTCACCATAAAAATGCTGACTTTTTTATGATGTATTTGAGAAAACTCATCTGTCAACGTCTTCTAACCAACAGGGGGCAGCTTCGAGTCTTAATTTTATCACGTGGAGACTGATTTATTTCATTCAGTATTTAAACTAAAAACAACCTTTTCAGAATTAGTTTCTAGTGTGTCAGTGATAAACGCTCGAACCACGTTCTTGTCAGAGACAAATCTATGTTGTTAGACAGTTTAGATGGCTTTAGATGAGTTTTTTAAGCTTCTAGTGAAACCTCTTTTCACCGTGTGTGTGTGAACGTGACTGCTTGTCACCCGAAGTGCACCTGGAAATGACGACACAAGTAGGCGGGTCGACGCAGCGCGTCACCAGCTTCCGTTGAGCGAGGCGGAGCTCGCTAAACAGATACGTGACGTCAACCAATCAATCACAGCGTTTGCAGTGCATTACCCATGCATTCATGGTGAATGTAGTTTTCTTACCTTCGACCAATGAAGTACCGGAAATGACGACAAAGTGGGTTGGTCGCAACGGCGTGCGTTCCCACTACAGCGAATCAGCGCTCGCTACGAGTGATTGACAGCTCACAGCTCTCGTTTCATCCAATCACAGCTCATAAACAGACAAGCACGACACGTCTTTCTAACGTTAGCTCGCACAGCAGACCACAACTTTATAGACTCTTAAAACAACTCAAACGCTACAAATTAACTTCCCAAAATTCTGAAACATGCGGCGAACACACCTAGACAGGCCAACTTAGTTACGCTCAGTAACACAGCACTGCAGCTGTTGAACAAACACGGACTCTCTCGGAGCGCGTCAAGGTCGGTTCTGGTCCACTTTCAGTGGGGCAGAAACTCGGGTCTGAACAGAACCACTATCCGACAACGTTCTAACAGTAATATGCTTCTATGACCTGCCCTAACATGTAAAATACCACAACAGCAATCTTGTAGATGTTAAATTAGCTTTCAGGCTTTTGACTCGGCGGTCAAACAAAGCTTTGTACAGGAGTCTGCGTGAACTGGACCGAACAGAACCAGAACCCCCACAGACCACGGCTGACAAAAACTTCACCTGAATGCTTCCAACAGCGTCTAACAGAGTTGAAACGATAATAATCTCACAGCTTCAAATGATAAAAACATGCAGAATCTGCCTGTCTTGACACTTCCAGCCAAAATTATTATCCTCAGAGTTTAAAACTTGGATCCTCTTATGCAAACATGACGTTATAGTTCATGAGAGACCACAGATATATCAACAAACTTTCAGAAAACACGTACGAAGGCCACCAGAAAGATAGAAATAGTCTCTTTTGGTGACTATATTTATCAGATTACAGCTAAATGAATGATTTTGTAGTAAATGTCTTGCTTTACTGAGAGGTCAGTAAAGGTCATCTCTGGAACAGTTCAAAAACCTTAGTTTGACCCTGGGTAGGTCCACTACACATGTCCAAAAAGGCAATTTGAGGTAAGTTTTATTATTGTTGGATAAGTTTCAAAGTTACAATTAAATTCTGCTAACACAAAACATGTTTATTTTATTCCTAGTTTTAAAGTACTGTTGCTACTGTTGCTGTTGTCATCATTCTTTAGTTTGTAGCCAGGTCTCTCTTGTAAATGAGTCCTCGATGCTCAATGAGATTAACCTGCCTAAAACAAAGGTTGAATGAAAAAGTGGATATTAAAGTGATTAATTTAAGTGATTTTTTTAATGGGGCATATTATATAATAATTTTTTTCTTCTTTCTGCACTCTTTTCATTCAATGTTTTCTTTTTGATGAATTAGTTTAGTTTGTTTCTTTTAAATGAATGAATAAATAAATAAATAAATTAAATAAAAATAAAATATTAAATAGCTTTACATCTGCTAAGTTCATGACATAAACCAACACATACATGTTCCAAATATCTCCTGGAGGGTAAACTATATCTTGGCTGCAAGTATCAAGCTGTAAAATCCTTCATTTTCTACAGCTGACAGCAGTTGGTCATTAATTATGATGAAGTTTAGCAACTTCTCTGTGAACATTTGAGCTCCGTGGCTTCAGCGGTGTGTTTTTCTTATTCAGTCCGTAACAGGCAGTCTGATTTTGGTCAGCCACTCTCAGTTTGTCCCTCCTCTGAGACAGGCAGACTTAGCGGGGCGGATTGGACACGGCTGGCCGGGATCGGGATGCCTGCTTCGGTGTGAGCGAGAGTAGCGCACCCCTGAAGACATGGAGCTCAAATGTCCAACGTAAAACTAACTTCACCACGGTTTAATGTGATGCTAAGGCTCTGCAGACATTGCATGTTGCTGTCTTGTTTTGTGGTGTCTAGTGTAAAATACTTCCACACAGCTGACATGTTACGATGAAAAGTTGGCTAGCTGTTAGCCACAGTGCTACTCACTCAGTCCTCACGTTATAGCTGGCTTCAGAACAAGCGCTCAATACAAAAACAACTGGACTTTATTTGTTGCAGAAAACGTTTCACCCTTTATCCGAAGGGCTTTTTCAATTCAAAAGAGCAGCTGTGAAACAGAAGTTTTATACAGGCAACATGCCACGCACCAACATGTAATTTGGAAGCTGAAATAACGCCCACACATACCGGAGATAACATATCCATTCTATGTAAATTGACGCAATAACACATCACAGTTTAACAGTAGGGGGTTTGTTAAGGTCTTTGTTCCTCTAATCCACAGAAGCAGCTACTCTGTTCTCAACAGGTGTGAACTGTCTTGGAATCAGATTTAAAGCTGCATTATATGTCTTTGAAAGTTGAAACCTGAGCCACCCCCCCTCGGTTAAGAGAAGGCTTTTCCCGTTTAACATACACAGCTTCTTTCACCCCCCTCTCAAACCATCTGTGCTCTCTGTCCAAAATGTGCACATTCTGGTCTTCAAATGAGTGTCCCTTGTCCGTGAGGTCCGTGAGGTTGTTAAAACATTAAAGGTTCAGTCTGCAGTTTCTGTAGAACTCAAGCACTTAGAAAAAAATTTCAACAGGCAAAGCACTCTGATCCCTCATGTCCTGGACGACTGAGAATCTTCACCAGCATATGCTATAGCTGGCTGCAAACTATGAACTGGATTTCCTGAATGTGAGGCAAGTCTTATTACTCTGTGTTCATGAGACATGCCTCTGTTCAGGGAATCCATTCCATAGTTTGAAGACAACGTGCAGAGCAGCTGACAGGGAATCACATGTGGAGACGTTTCATCGACACAGACATCCATCATGGATCGTAAATCCCTGCAGGTTGGATCGAAAAAAATTGATACGTAAATTATGCTGGTATCGGAGGCCGATACTGGATCGGATTGGCCCCATCCTTACAAATTCATTCATACATTTTTTGCCTTCTAATTATTTCAGTCCACTTTCAGCTATTTTAACTATTCAGATCAAAATGTCCAGTTCATTCAGGAGATGATGCCTAAGATTTTTGTTATTTTTACTTATTTTTTATTTTTATGTTTTACGTTACAGAACTCTTTTGGCTTTGGCTTGAAAGGAACATTAATTTTTCTTTTACGCAAATTTTAGATTTTGATTTTTTTAATGCTAATTTAAGGGTTTAGCCTTGAATTGCAGTTCTCTTAATTTTGGCTTCTATTTATAGTTTTTTTTTTAAATCATTTTAGATTTTATATATGGTTTTGCTAATTTTATCTTCTTATTTACTGTTTTACTGATTTTAGTGTTAACAACTTGCTGGCTTTAGCTGATGTAAATACTGTAGTAAGTACTACTATGTAAGGTGTGACGTTAAACTAAACTAACTAACATTTGCACAAATTGATATGAGGTTGTAAAATGACCCTGATCCACTTGGCTGTTTTCAGATTAGCAGTTAGTTTATCAGTCCAGTGAGATGAAGCCCTCCTGCTGCCCATGAGTCAAACCTCGAGGTCATTTTGACCCAAGGACAGCAGGAGGGTTTATCTTTTGTTTAAAATTTATAACCAGCAGGTGAAAATTTTTCATGAAATTTTCAGAAAAACTCATTTCAAAATGGCCGCAATGTTCCTTTACCATTACTTTAGCTTCCTGCCTGCTTTACCACAACATCAAAGAGACGACTCCTAACCTCTTACATCACCTTCTACAGCAAATCACATACATTTTAATAAGAATAACCTTTTTCACCAGTCTTCTGCTGTGCCCTATTCACCGCAACAGTCCAGCTTTACCGTGTGTCTCTTTCCTTTCCTGGTTAGTATGGATGGAGCAGACCTGTGCTTTGAGATTGTGAAGAGAGCCGACGCCGGTTTCGTCTACAGTGAAGCAGTAGCCAGGTGAGGCTTTATGCTGATATTGTTATAAGCTTTTGGTGAACAACTGCTGTCATGTACTGTACCAGTAATTGCACAATTTTTTTTATTTCATTTTCAGTCACTACATGAAACAGATCCTTGAGGCGCTCCGCTACTGCCATGACAACAACATCATCCACCGAGACGTCAAGGTACTGCTGACTTTGTTTAGCTTCATGCTTTGCTGCAAGCAGCTCTGACACTTAGAGGCAAAGCTCTTCAGTATGGAAATATATTATCAGGAGCAGGTTTGTGATGCATCACAAATGTCTGCATCGCTTAAAAATGATTTAACCACAATTATTCCTGCTTTGCGTTGTTTCTCTTAAACATTTTGAAATTGTATGGAGGCAGAAAAATCAACAGAAGACAGAATTGATAATGTGCTTTGAAAAATAGGTGGAAGAATAAAATGCAATAGGAAAATTATATTACTGGTAGATTAGATTAGATGAAACTTTATTGATCCCTTGGGAAGACTCATTCGGGGTAATTAAAATTCCAGCAGCATGGCACAGGTGGTAAAAAAGGGGGTCAGTAGCAGCACACACTGTCAAACATTGATTCAAGGATGCAAGGATTTTTATTGTCATTCACATCACATGTGGTACATGAGGTGGAACTAAATTATGTACATAGGGTCCTTGTTACATCCAACAAAAATAAAACTTGTAAAGAAAATCATTAGTAAGATAGCTGGCAAGTATAAAAAAATGCAACAAAATAATGATCAACCAAGCTAGAGAAATTGCATTTCCTGCAAAAATGCAGTGTGAGTACTAATTGCTGATGAACCTGCTGAAAAAGAGCTTAAATTAGTTAAAAACATGCTGAAATGTTTGTTTGTTTGTTTGTTTATTAATTCATTTCATTTCAATTAAAACAAGACATATATTCAAAACAATTAAATAAAATAACTATAAAATGAAAGGTAGCAGAAGAAGAATAAATTATCATTTCTGCCCCTTCTTAACTATATCAAATCAAAACAATCAATTCAAAAAATGGAAATGGAAGAACAACCCTAAATTAGCAGAAGAAAGCAGAAGGAACACATACTGTATTTGCTGAATTAGGTTAAAATAAGAAGAAATTAGCACAAAAATTAGCTAATTAGCTAAAAAAGCTGAAAAGTAATTCTAAAGACAGACAGAAATTGAAATTACCAAAAGGAAGTACAGTAGAAGGAGCTGAAATGAGCTAAAAAATGTGGAATTAGCTTAAAAAGCTCAATTTTGCACAAAACTGCTAAAAGGTAGCTGAATTAACTGGAAAAAGCTGAAACTAGCAGAAATAAGCTTAAAAGAGCACAACAAGCTGAAATGAGCAGAAAAAAGTTAAATATGCTGAAAGTAGCAAGAATTGCCATGAGAAACTTGAATTTATCAGAAAACAACTGAAATTAGCTCAAATATGCTTTAAAAAAGTAGCTGAAAAGGCAGAACAAACTTAAACTAGCAGAAGAAAGCAGAAAAAACGTTTGCTGAAAGAAGCAGAAATAAGCACAAAAAAGTGGAAAATAGCTGAAATTGGCAACAACAACAAAAAAACTGTCAAAAAGTACCGGTAGCTAAAAAAGGCAGAAAGAAGCTGAAATTACCAGATGGATGTGGAGAGCACATTTTTGGCTGAATTAGGCTGACAAATATTGAAATGAGTGCAAAATATGTGGAATTAGCTGAAAAAGCTTAAATTAGCATAAACAGATTAATATTAGCTGAAATAGTAGAAAACGTTTAAACTTGCAGAAATAAGCTGAAAGGAGCAAAACAAGCTGAAATTAACAGAAAGAAATTGAAGAAGCACAAAAATGTTGTAGTTTGCAGAAACAACCTAAAAGGAGCACAAAACAGCTTAAAACAGCTGAAATTAGCTGAAAGCAACTGAAAAAAGTTTTAATTTGCACAAGGAAGCTGAAAGAAGCTGCAACAGAACAAAATGTGAAAGAAGCAGTAAAAGGTTGTAAACTGATCTCAAGATAGAAGAAAATGAGCTCAGTTCATTTTCTATGAGGGAAAAAAAATAGCAGAAAAGGCTAAATATTTCAAAAAGCTAAAGTTGCATCAATACCAAAAGTCTGGATTGTCCTGAAAGAGCTGAATGTTTTGATATGAACTGTTGAAATAGTTTGAAAACTACGGGATGGGAATCACGCCCCGAAAGGTGCAGAAGAAAAATGGATCAAAGTGTGGATGCTTCATTAACATTCACACAATCATATACACACATACAGTATTTACATATTCAACAGTAAATAATACTGTAAGTTAGTAGCTATTATTCGGGTTGGTGGTTGTTGCTGCTCCTTCTTGTCCTCTGTCCTCCTGGTACCCCTCCTCTCCCCAAGTTGTACAGTCTGATGGCAGAAGAACAAAGGAGTTCTTCAGTCTTAGTCCTGCACTTAGGAAGGAGCAGTCTGTCACGTCTGGTACTGGTGACAGTGTGCAGAGGGTGAAGGACCATCATGTCCAGCAGTTTGTCTCGTCTGGTACTGGTGACAGTGTGCAGAGGGTGAATGACCATCATGTCCAGCAGTTTGTCTCGTCTGGTACTGGTGACAGTTTGCAGAGGGTGAATGACCATCATGTCCAGCAGTTTGTCTCGTCTGGTACTGGTGACAGTTTGCAGAGGGTGAAGGACCATCATGTCCAGCAGTTTGTCTCATCTGGTACTGGTGACAGTTTGCAGAGGGTGAATGACCATCATGTCCAGCAGTTTGTCTCGTCTGGTACTGGTGACAGTTTGCAGAGGGTGAATGACCATCATGTCCAGCAGTTTGTCTCGTCTGGTACTGGTGACAGTTTGCAGAGGGTGAATGACCATCATGTCCAGCAGTTTGTCTCGTCTGGTACTGGTGACAGTTTGCAGAGGGTGAATGACCATCATGTCCAGCAGTTTGTCTCATCTGGTACTGGTGACAGTTTGCAGAGGGTGAATGACCATCATGTCCAGCAGTTTGTCTCGTCTGGTACTGGTGACAGTTTGCAGAGGGTGAATGACCATCATGTCCAGCAGTTTGTCTCGTCTGGTACTGGTGACAGTTTGCAGAGGGTGAATGACCATCATGTCCAGCAGTTTGTCTCGTCTGGTACTGGTGACAGTTTGCAGAGGGTGAATGACCATCATGTCCAGCAGTTTGTCTCATCTGGTACTGGTGACAGTTTGCAGAGGGTGAAGGACCATCATGTCCAGCAGTTTGTCTCGTCTGGTACTGGTGACAGTTTGCAGAGGGTGAATGACCATCATGTCCAGCAGTTTGTCTCGTCTGGTACTGGTGACAGTTTGCAGAGGGTGAATGACCATCATGTCCAGCAGTTTGTCTCGTCTGGTACTGGTGACAGTTTGCAGAGGGTGAATGACCATCATGTCCAGCAGTTTGTCTCATCTGGTACTGGTGACAGTTTGCAGAGGGTGAATGACCATCATGTCCAGCAGTTTGTCACGTCTGGTACTGGTGACAGTTTGCAGAGGGTGAATGACCATCATGTCCAGCAGTTTGTCTCATCTGGTACTGGTGACAGTTTGCAGAGGGTGAATGACCATCATGTCCAGCAGTTTGTCTCATCTGGTACTGGTGACAGTTTGCAGAGGGTGAATGACCATCATGTCCAGCAGTTTGTCTCGTCTGGTACTGGTGACAGTTTGCAGAGGGTGAATGACCATCATGTCCAGCAGTTTGTCTCGTCTGGTACTGGTGACAGTTTGCAGAGGGTGAATGACCATCATGTCCAGCAGTTTGTCTCATCTGGTACTGGTGACAGTTTGCAGAGGGTGAATGACCATCATGTCCAGCAGTTTGTCTCATCTGGTACTGGTGACAGTTTGCAGAGGGTGAATGACCATCATGTCCAGCAGTTTGTCTCATCTGGTACTGGTGACAGTTTGCAGAGGGTGAATGACCATCATGTCCAGCAGTTTGTCTCGTCTGGTACTGGTGACAGTTTGCAGAGGGTGAAGGACCATCATGTCCAGCAGTTTGTCTCGTCTGGTACTGGTGACAGTTTGCAGAGGGTGAATGACCATCATGTCCAGCAGTTTGTCTCGTCTGGTACTGGTGACAGTTTGCAGAGGGTGAATGACCATCATGTCCAGCAGTTTGTCTCGTCTGGTACTGGTGACAGTTTGCAGAGGGTGAATGACCATCATGTCCAGCAGTTTGTCTCGTCTGGTACTGGTGACAGTTTGCAGAGGGTGAAGGACCATCATGTCCAGCAGTTTGTCTCATCTGGTACTGGTGACAGTTTGCAGAGGGTGAATGACCATCATGTCCAGCAGTTTGTCTCGTCTGGTACTGGTGACAGTTTGCAGAGGGTGAATGACCATCATGTCCAGCAGTTTGTCTCATCTGGTACTGGTGACAGTTTGCAGAGGGTGAAGGACCATCATGTCCAGCAGTTTGTCTCGTCTGGTACTGGTGACAGTTTGCAGAGGGTGAATGACCATCATGTCCAGCAGTTTGTCTCGTCTGGTACTGGTGACAGTTTGCAGAGGGTGAATGACCATCATGTCCAGCAGTTTGTCTCGTCTGGTACTGGTGACAGTTTGCAGAGGGTGAAGGACCATCATGTCCAGCAGTTTGTCTCGTCTGGTACTGGTGACAGTTTGCAGAGGGTGAATGACCATCATGTCCAGCAGTTTGTCTCATCTGGTACTGGTGACAGTTTGCAGAGGGTGAATGACCATCATGTCCAGCAGTTTGTCTCATCTGGTACTGGTGACAGTTTGCAGAGGGTGAATGACCATCATGTCCAGCAGTTTGTCTCGTCTGGTACTGGTGACAGTTTGCAGAGGGTGAATGACCATCATGTCCAGCAGTTTGTCTCGTCTGGTACTGGTGACAGTTTGCAGAGGGTGAATGACCATCATGTCCAGCAGTTTGTCTCGTCTGGTACTGGTGACAGTTTGCAGAGGGTGAAGGACCATCATGTCCAGCAGTTTGTCTCATCTGGTACTGGTGACAGTTTGCAGAGGGTGAATGACCATCATGTCCAGCAGTTTGTCTCGTCTGGTACTGGTGACAGTTTGCAGAGGGTGAATGACCATCATGTCCAGCAGTTTGTCTCGTCTGGTACTGGTGACAGTTTGCAGAGGGTGAAGGACCATCATGTCCAGCAGTTTGTCTCGTCTGGTACTGGTGACAGTTTGCAGAGGGTGAATGACCATCATGTCCAGCAGTTTGTCTCGTCTGGTACTGGTGACAGTTTGCAGAGGGTGAATGACCATCATGTCCAGCAGTTTGTCTCATCTGGTACTGGTGACAGTTTGCAGAGGGTGAAGGACCATCATGTCCAGCAGTTTGTCTCATCTGGTACTGGTGACAGTTTGCAGAGGGTGAATGACCATCATGTCCAGCAGTTTGTCTCATCTGGTACTGGTGACAGTTTGCAGAGGGTGAAGGACCATCATGTCCAGCAGTTTGTCTCGTCTGGTACTGGTGACAGTTTGCAGAGGGTGAAGGACCATCATGTCCAGCAGTTTGTCTCGTCTGGTACTGGTGACAGTTTGCAGAGGGTGAATGACCATCATGTCCAGCAGTTTGTCTCGTCTGGTACTGGTGACAGTTTGCAGAGGGTGAATGACCATCATGTCCAGCAGTTTGTCTCATCTGGTACTGGTGACAGTTTGCAGAGGGTGAATGACCATCATGTCCAGCAGTTTGTCTCATCTGGTACTGGTGACAGTTTGCAGAGGGTGAATGACCATCATGTCCAGCAGTTTGTCTCATCTGGTACTGGTGACAGTTTGCAGAGGGTGAATGACCATCATGTCCAGCAGTTTGTCTCATCTGGTACTGGTGACAGTTTGCAGAGGGTGAATGACCATCATGTCCAGCAGTTTGTCTCATCTGGTACTGGTGACAGTTTGCAGAGGGTGAATGACCATCATGTCCAGCAGTTTGTCTCATCTGGTACTGGTGACAGTTTGCAGAGGGTGAAGGACCATCATGTCCAGCAGTTTGTCTCATCTGGTACTGGTGACAGTTTGCAGAGGGTGAATGACCATCATGTCCAGCAGTTTGTCTCGTCTGGTACTGGTGACAGTTTGCAGAGGGTGAAGGACCATCATGTCCAGCAGTTTGTCTCGTCTGGTACTGGTGACAGTTTGCAGAGGGTGAATGACCATCATGTCCAGCAGTTTGTCTCATCTGGTACTGGTGACAGTTTGCAGAGGGTGAATGACCATCATGTCCAGCAGTTTGTCTCGTCTGGTACTGGTGACAGTTTGCAGAGGGTGAAGGACCATCATGTCCAGCAGTTTGTCTCGTCTGGTACTGGTGACAGTTTGCAGAGGGTGAAGGACCATCATGTCCAGCAGTTTGTCTCGTCTGGTACTGGTGACAGTTTGCAGAGGGTGAATGACCATCATGTCCAGCAGTTTGTCTCGTCTGGTACTGGTGACAGTTTGCAGAGGGTGAATGACCATCATGTCCAGCAGTTTGTCTCGTCTGGTACTGGTGACAGTTTGCAGAGGGTGAATGACCATCATGTCCAGCAGTTTGTCTCGTCTGGTACTGGTGACAGTTTGCAGAGGGTGAATGACCATCATGTCCAGCAGTTTGTCTCGTCTGGTACTGGTGACAGTTTGCAGAGGGTGAAGGACCATCATGTCCAGCAGTTTGTCTCATCTGGTACTGGTGACAGTTTGCAGAGGGTGAATGACCATCATGTCCAGCAGTTTGTCTCGTCTGGTACTGGTGACAGTTTGCAGAGGGTGAAGGACCATCATGTCCAGCAGTTTGTCTCGTCTGGTACTGGTGACAGTTTGCAGAGGGTGAATGACCATCATGTCCAGCAGTTTGTCTCGTCTGGTACTGGTGACAGTTTGCAGAGGGTGAAGGACCATCATGTCCAGCAGTTTGTCTCATCTGGTACTGGTGACAGTTTGCAGAGGGTGAATGACCATCATGTCCAGCAGTTTGTCTCGTCTGGTACTGGTGACAGTTTGCAGAGGGTGAAGGACCATCATGTCCAGCAGTTTGTCTCGTCTGGTACTGGTGACAGTTTGCAGAGGGTGAATGACCATCATGTCCAGCAGTTTGTCTCGTCTGGTACTGGTGACAGTTTGCAGAGGGTGAATGACCATCATGTCCAGCAGTTTGTCTCGTCTGGTACTGGTGACAGTTTGCAGAGGGTGAAGGACCATCATGTCCAGCAGTTTGTCTCGTCTGGTACTGGTGACAGTTTGCAGAGGGTGAATGACCATCATGTCCAGCAGTTTGTCTCATCTGGTACTGGTGACAGTTTGCAGAGGGTGAATGACCATCATGTCCAGCAGTTTGTCTCGTCTGGTACTGGTGACAGTTTGCAGAGGGTGAATGACCATCATGTCCAGCAGTTTGTCTCGTCTGGTACTGGTGACAGTTTGCAGAGGGTGAATGACCATCATGTCCAGCAGTTTGTCTCGTCTGGTACTGGTGACAGTTTGCAGAGGGTGAAGGACCATCATGTCCAGCAGTTTGTCTCGTCTGGTACTGGTGACAGTTTGCAGAGGGTGAATGACCATCATGTCCAGCAGTTTGTCTCGTCTGGTACTGGTGACAGTTTGCAGAGGGTGAAGGACCATCATGTCCAGCAGTTTGTCTCGTCTGGTACTGGTGACAGTTTGCAGAGGGTGAATGACCATCATGTCCAGCAGTTTGTCTCGTCTGGTACTGGTGACAGTTTGCAGAGGGTGAATGACCATCATGTCCAGCAGTTTGTCTCATCTGGTACTGGTGACAGTTTGCAGAGGGTGAAGGACCATCATGTCCAGCAGTTTGTCTCATCTGGTACTGGTGACAGTTTGCAGAGGGTGAATGACCATCATGTCCAGCAGTTTGTCTCGTCTGGTACTGGTGACAGTTTGCAGAGGGTGAATGACCATCATGTCCAGCAGTTTGTCTCATCTGGTACTGGTGACAGTTTGCAGAGGGTGAATGACCATCATGTCCAGCAGTTTGTCTCGTCTGGTACTGGTGACAGTTTGCAGAGGGTGAAGGACCATCATGTCCAGCAGTTTGTCTCATCTGGTACTGGTGACAGTTTGCAGAGGGTGAAGGACCATCATGTCCAGCAGTTTGTCTCGTCTGGTACTGGTGACAGTTTGCAGAGGGTGAATGACCATCATGTCCAGCAGTTTGTCTCATCTGGTACTGGTGACAGTTTGCAGAGGGTGAAGGACCATCATGTCCAGCAGTTTGTCTCATCTGGTACTGGTGACAGTTTGCAGAGGGTGAAGGACCATCATGTCCAGCAGTTTGTCTCATCTGGTACTGGTGACAGTTTGCAGAGGGTGAATGACCATCATGTCCAGCAGTTTGTCTCATCTGGTACTGGTGACAGTTTGCAGAGGGTGAAGGACCATCATGTCCAGCAGTTTGTCTCATCTGGTACTGGTGACAGTTTGCAGAGGGTGAATGACCATCATGTCCAGCAGTTTGTCTCATCTGGTACTGGTGACAGTTTGCAGAGGGTGAATGACCATCATGTCCAGCAGTTTGTCTCGTCTGGTACTGGTGACAGTTTGCAGAGGGTGAAGGACCATCATGTCCAGCAGTTTGTCTCATCTGGTACTGGTGACAGTTTGCAGAGGGTGAAGGACCATCATGTCCAGCAGTTTGTCTCATCTGGTACTGGTGACAGTTTGCAGAGGGTGAATGACCATCATGTCCAGCTGTTTGTCTCGTCTGGTACTGGTGACAGTGTGCAGAGGGTGAATGACCATCATGTCCAGCAGTCTGTCCAGAGGTCTCTGCCACCGTCACCACAGAGTCCAGCCTTGTGTAGACCCCAGGGTTGGCCCATGAACAGTTTGTCCAGTCAGGATGTGTCCTTTTGGACATGGTGGATATGGATATAAACAGGATTTTGCTCGTTGTTGTTGTTGTTGTTGTTGTTGTTGATGATGATGATGATGATGATGATGATGATGATGATGATGATGATGATGATGATGATGATGATGATGATGATGATGATGATGATGATTCAGTACTCATGGTTAAATTAAAAATCCACTTATACTGCAGGTTGTAAGGCAACCAAACAGAAAGAATACAACTTGTCATGACTACCTTTCCAAGCCACTCTGTTATCTGCTGTAGCAAACACGTTTGCATCATTCTGTTGTTACTGTAAGTCAAGGAAATTGATCTTGACTAAATGAAACCTTAAGCAATCACACTTGTTCCTCTTGTTGATTTTATAGACAACAAGAAACACAGTGTGTCACTTTGTTTCAGCAAGAGGAAGAGCATTTACAGAAGTGAAAATCGACCTAACATAGTGATGTGTGATACTTCTTACAGACTTTGTGCTGGCTTGAGCCTTTTGTACCATCATGTTGGAAATTAATACAGTATCAGCTCAGTGTGTCAGTAAAATAAAGAATTGATTATAAAAACAACTAGAGAAACAGCATTTCCTGCAAAAATGCAGTGTGAATGTTTATTGCAAAAGAACATTCAGTGAAACAGCTGAAATTAGCTAAAATACATGCTGAAATGTAGCTGAAATGGAAGAAAGCCTAAATTAGCAGATAAAACCAGAAAAACACATACTGTTATTTGCTGAAATAGATACCGTATTTTAATCCATAAACGTTGCACCGCCCTATAAGTCACATCAGTCCAAATATGTCTAATAAAGTGGAAAAATCTCTAAATACGTCGCTTCGCCATACATGACACATCTCTTATGCGTCACCACTGACACGTCGGATTTTTTACGTGTCGCCACTGACAAGCCGGAAATGTGGGCCGAACCCGGGAATGTGGGCTTGTCTTGTGCCAGAAATTGATTGGCTACCAAATGATGGCTGTGGGAGCATGCACCGGAGGACTTTAACAAGAATTTAACAAGATTAACACTTAAAAACAATTGTTTGTTTGCTCTAAATTATAGTAAAAGTGTGTCTCAGTCTAACTTTTGCTTAAGAAATGTATTTTGACGGTCAAATCAGCTGTATTTTCAAAAGCTGATACGCGTGTGAATGCTTCATAAGCATTCACACTATTAAAAGACAAGCACTGCCTATTGGTGTACATATTACTCACCATCTTGACTGCTAAATTTTTTAATTAGGATAATGTTCTTATAAAATTGTGTAAATTATTATGCGATTCCACAAGATGTGTTAGAGCTTGACTATGTTTTGAGAATTAATTTCAGCTACTACCACACCAAATTCAGTATCTGTAAAAATGACTGACTCACTTTTGTGGGGTTTTAAAAGCTGCTTACATGTAGTGGCCATCTTGAATGGGGTTACCTCCAAAAGTTAATCAATAGTAATTGTGTATCCAATGATTATATCCTGAAAACTTCACTGAAACTAGTGCTACCTGCAAACAAATGAGCACGGGCAAAGACAGTGACCAACATGATTTGTGTCTTGTCATGTTCCTGATGATGTATGAATTGCTTTTTCTAATAGGTTTTTTAGGGGTGTTTTCTTCTGTTGTTCGTAAGAGGTTATAAAAAGTTGTGGGTTTGGATGGTGTGCTGGAAACGAGGTTTGTTGGTAATGAAAGTGTAATCATTGTGGACTAGATTCAGCTCTGACATTGACCCAGGGTGGCGTTCTGTTCTATTATCGCTGTTTAACGCTGACTGTGTTCGCTGCTGCCTCCTTCTTATCTGATGGAGCACCTGAGATGCACATCCTTTACAGGAACCATACAAAGCAGCACACACACACTTGCTATGCATTTACAAAACCGTCCTTGTTGAATATGGATCAGTGTGGCAGTCTCATCTTTTCATGCATGAAAGTCAATGAAATCATTTCAATCCTAACCCTTCGTAAATCACCATGCTGTATTTATCTTCCCACGCTTTTCACCACACACCTCCCCGGGTGCTGTTTGTGTGTCTGTTCCGGTGGTTTTTTCTGTTTGTCTGCATCTTACTCTTTCCTGCGCACAGCACGCATACAAATGCACCACAAACAGATAGAAAATTGTTTATTTGTCTGAGCTCTGCATGCACAGCGTGAAGGTGAACTTTCTTTTCTGGGACTGTTCACACATCCTGCACTTGTGATATGCCACGCTGGTTTAAAGGTAAAGTCGAGCTAAATATTGAATCTGCAAATCACGGATCCCGACTCCGTTGAGCCATCTGAGGAATCTATACACGGAGTGGAGCGTTTGATGGAAACATAAATCACAGTGGCACAGACTCGCTCCTACGTTATCAACATTGGGATTTTATTTATCACTAGGTATGCTCAGGTGGAGGCTTTTCCTTTCACATGACATACGAATACTGAAGACTTCAAGTACAACGTGTGTTTTATATACCGTATTCAGGAAAAGACCCACGTCTCTGCAAGAAGAGTCAGAATGGCGCACATGTTTTTGTGCAGCATTACTCGTGGCATTCAGTGAAGTAGTTCCTGAGTCTGGCCCTGAAAACATTCTGGGTACTGATTGTGCAATATCTTGAATTAAATTTTATCATTAGCTATTTAGATTTGACCTAACGTTTGTGTTAGCAAGATGTCTTGTCAACCTTTGAACAGATTTAATGAAACTTTTAGGAAGTAATCATGGCTGTATATCAACAGCTGATTAACTTTTGAAGTCAATCCAAATCAAGATGGCTTCTACAAACAAATGATATTTAAAAGTAAATGGCTTTAACTCAGCCATTTTTACAGATATTGCCCAATAAACTTTTTCAACACAATGCCCTACGTGACACAATATTGGCATTAACTGTTGTGGGTTAACCCTGTTAAGGCCCCAGTATAGCTGCACGTTAATCCGAGCGCCGCAGCACGCCGTGTCAGCGCCGTGTGAGCGCCGCGGCAAAAGCCTTTGATCGCGGGCGTGAACGCGCCAAGCTCAAATTTTACTGTAGTGTACCTAGTTTTACACAAACCGCCGTAGCTTATTTATCAGGTTGTTAAACATCTACTTTTGTCTACATTTTGATTCAGTAACTATTGTAGAGAGCAACGACAGGTGGTGTGTGTATAGAGCAGCTGTGATTCTGTTGTGTAATAACCCCACACCCCACCCCCCCACACACGCACATTTCATGTTTGAGTCGAACTCTTCTCCGCTGAATTCATTACTGCACCTTGCTCCTACTGCTCTAACTCAATCACAACTGCCTTCTCGGTTGTCCAAGGACAATCCGTGCATCCATTTATTTTATGAAAGTAAACTGGACTGTCTTTTCGACATTTTGATCGCTGTTATTTTGGCAAATTAGTGCCATTGTTTTGATACGTGATTAATGTGAATAACATCAAACATTTATTTCGTATTTTCTTTGTTACTGTAGCTAAACTTTTTTATTTATTATGGCTGAAACATATGCGTGAGTTCACATCAGCAGTTGTGTGAGCTCTGTAGAGCTGTCTGGAGATGCTCCTCTGCGTAGGGTATGGCAAGCCAAGTGGCCCATTAATATCCACTTTTACCACATGTCTGGCTATTAATGGGTCACTTGCCTTGCCATATAGATGAAGCCACTTCATCCCTGCGGAACATACCGTCTGTGTCTCTGCTGGGCAGGAGCATGTGCGCGAGCTTGTGCACGCGCTGGTGTGCCTGCTGCAGCCGTAATATCCACTCCACAGACTGGGCAACATCTCCTCTTATTGTATTTTTATGAAGTAATCAATAATTTTGACTTTTAGGGGTGGAGATTTGAGTTGCCAGATCCGAGCAAACACCGGAACGCACCCGGTCAAAATGAAAGAGTTCCCGGAACTTGTTGCAGCAGGATCCGGCTCAAATTAAGCCCTGCCAATAGGCACTGCAATGACTCATCTTTCTTATCTGACAGAGCTGTGCATCGATTGTGTATTCCTTTATATTTTTGGCAGATGTGATGCAGGAATAAAACATTATTCACAAAGTCATGTGGTTGCTGCTGCATACATGTTGTGTTGTTGTTGTTGTTATGGGGCGGCCATGGTGTAGTGGTAATGGCAGTCGTCTCCCGATCGGAAAGTTGGCGGTTCAACTCCCGGGACCCGCACCATGTGTCGTTGTGTCCTTGGGCAAGACACTTAACCCTGAGTTGCTCCCGGTAGGACTGGAAAGCACCTTGCATGGTAGTCTGCCGCCACCGGTTTATGAATGTGTGTAGCATTCAATATATGTGTAGCACTTTGAGATTTTCAGTAATGAAAAGTGCGTTATAAATTGAATTAATTATTATTATTATTATTATTATAGTGTACTGTATGTGGTAAAAATTGAATTCATTTCAATTTAGTCTATTTATAATTTAATAATAATAATTTGTCACATTTGTCATCTGTGTATGTTTCCCATACTTGACAGATGAAATTGGTCTTCTGCCTTTAACCCAACCACCACCAGGTGGTGCAACGAGCAGCGTAGTCGCGCTCGGGGAGCTGGAGAATTAGATGTGCACTCATAGACACTCCAAGGTGTGTAGTGGCCGGGGCCGGGGCGCGAACCCGCGTCCTTCGGGTCCCAAGTCAAAAGCCCTGCCACTACACCATCTTATATATCACCAAGTCACAGCTGAAGTTGTCGTTTTCATTTAGACAGGTTAATCCCATTGAGTCTTGTGGACTCATTTACAAGAGAGACCTGATTTCAACAAAGAATGATGACAACAATGAACAGCGACAACAATAGACAATCATAAAAGAGGCATACAGATTTTTTTCTTTTTGCACATTAAAATAAGATGGCTAGAAAAGTAGTCAAAACAGCTACAAAGGTGAATGTCTTAGGGGCACTGAACCAAAACATTCACATACAGTGATCCATCGCTGCTTTGCAGTTTGTTTTTTTGCAGACTCGCTCTACCGTGGTTTTTCAAAATAAGATTGGATATGACACACAATTTGCTGATTGATGGATGAGCCGCACAATCAGCAAGGAATTTTTATTATAATTAATTATTTTAAAATATTTAGTACCTGCTTCACCTTTGTGCAGCCTACACTGCAAGATAAACTTCTTCCTGCAGCTCCTCCTTCCTCGTCTGTTGATCTCCATTCTGCTGTGGAGAAGTGGGCGTGGCCGAGAGCGCAGAGTGCAGCCGAAGCAGAGAGCTGCGTTCATGACATTCTGTGCTTTATTAGAGCAATTAGAGTTTAGCAACACTATTTAGACTTTGCAAGAGTGTGGGAAGGGCCTAAAACACCTTTATACGTACTACTTGTACTACTATTCCTACTTCGTGGTTTTTCACTTACCGCGGGGCTTCAGGACACGGATCCCCTACGATAAATGAGGAACTATGGTACATTATAAATATCAAATTAGTAAAGTTGTCGTATCTAAGGAAGGAAGGGTACCAGCAGATTGTGTTGAGTCTTCATTTCATCACAGTCTCCCAACCTGAGTATGCACAAAGGCTACAGTGGAAAGGAAAAACTCCCTCATAACCGGTAGAAACCTCCAGAAGAACCAGGCTCAGGACAAGCGGCCATTTGCTTAGAACGACTGGGTTTGAGCCGGAAATGGGTAGAGTGCCCTCTCCGAGTCGGGGAGGAGGTCCTGCCCCAATTGGAGGAGTTTAAGTACTGTATCTTGGGGTCTTGTTCACGAATGAGGGAAAAATGGAGCGTGAGATCGATAGGCGGATAGGTGCAGCGTTCGCAGTGAAGCGGGCGCTGTACCGGTCTGTCGTGGGGAATAGAACTGAGTAAAAAGGTGAAGCTCTCAATTTACGGGTCGATCTACATTCCTACCCTCACCTGGTCATGAACTTTGGGTTATGACTGAAAGAACGAGATCTTGGATACAAAGCGGCTGAAATGAGTTTTCTCTGCAGGGTGTCTGGACTCTCCCTTAGAGATAGGGTGAGAAGCTCAGTCATCCGGGAGGGACTCGGAGTAGAGCCGCTGCTTCTCCACATCGAGAGGAGCCAGTTGAGGTGGCTCGGGCATCTGGTTAGGATGCCTCCTGGACGCCTCCCTGGTGAGGTGTTCCGGGCATGTCCCACCGGGAGGAGACCCAGAGGAAGACCCAGGACACGCTGGAGGGACTATGTTTCTCGGCTGGCCTGGGAACGCCTTGGGATTCCCCTGGAGGAGCTGCTCCAAGTGGCTGGGGAGAGGGAAGTTTGGGTCTCCCTACTTAAGTTGCTATCTGTCTTGCAATAATTTATATGAACAATTTCAATCTGGTTTCCGTCCGCTCCACAGTACTGAAACAGCACTCATTAAAATCACCAATGACCTTCTCCTTGCTGCTGACTCTGGTTTATTATCCATACCGTATTCTTCGGAGTATAGGTTGCACCTTTTTATAATTTTTTATGGCCTGCGACCTATACAGGTATTGAGCATGATCTTTCTTGCAAAATTCTCAACTGTGTCAATATTAATAGTTTTAACTTTAAACAACAACTTTAAAATTTACGGCATTGAAATTCATAGTCATGTATAAAACTCATAAAAATATTACCCAAAATATTCAATTAAAATGTGTTAAAAAAGAGAGTCATTATAACCTGAAGAGAATGTAAATGTTTGTAAAATCTTCATTTAGAACTAGTGTGAAGGAGCTGTGTTGTAATTCAGGGAACAGGATTGTGGAGTTGACTTGATATCACCATAAACATTTATAAAACTATTTATATGTTTTAAAAGATGATTAAGTTAAAGTTGTTGGGAAGGTATAGTGTCAGGTGAAGGATACCTGAAGTTGTTTTCTTTTCAGTTTGGAGATTGTTCAAGCGAAGGCTGTTGTTGTTTGTATTTATTTTGTATTTTTTAAATAAGGGGCAGATATTATAATTTTTTTCTTCTTCCTGCACCTTTTCATTCAATGTTTTTTTCGTTCTGATGAATTTGTTTTATTTTGAATGAACGAATTAACAAAAAACATGCAGCGCTGGGGGGTTGTTTCAGTATGACATAGTTTCAGGGACTTGTTGGCTCAAACTTTATTGTGCTTCATCTTCTGCTCATCATATTCTATCAAGTGGAAACTCTTCAGATGAAACAGGTTAGATGTTCAAAGTCAAAGTCAACTTTATTGTCAGATCTGCAATATGTACAGTGCAGGACATACACAGGACCGAAATTGCGTTTCTCTCAGTCCCTCGGTGCAACAGTAAACATCTAAACATTGAAACACTGAAACATATAATAATAGACATAAGCATAAAAATAGTAAAACTAACACTGTCCTGAGTTTTTTTTTTTTTTTGCATAGTGGTATAAAAAAAGAGTATAAAAAGTATAACTAAAATAAACTAAAGGTTTCTAGCATTGACATTTGCAAAGTGGCAAAGCAGCGTATGAGTCAATGTACACAGTATATGTATGAGGTAGTAGTAGTGGTTCCCGCTGTAGTAGTGGTTCCCGCAGTAGTTCCCGCTGCTAGTTAGAATGACTCCGTCACGTTTTGCAAAATAAAGAAACCGAGTAGGACCTTGTTGCAGCAAAAGAAATCTGCAGTTTAACAGATCTTAGAAAGCCGAACCACTTCCACACCGGTGAATTAGTCTTTCCTCTCTTATCAGTTATGTCTAGAGATGCTCGATATTGACTTTTTTGCCGATATTCGATATGCCGATATTGTTTAACACTTAATTTCCGATTACGATATTAACCAATATTACAAACCGATATTAAGGTGAAATTATATATCTCCTGTCAGGGACATTTTGTCTGCTTTATTGTGTTGCCCCACTGGATACATTCCATAGGCAAACAGTCTGTAGAAAATAAGAACCATTTCAACTGAAGTTATGGAAAAACTGCCATATTTATTTTTACTTTTTTTTTTAAACAATAGGTTGGATCATGCTCTCCCTGAGATAATCCTGACAATACCCACTATAGCTAGGACAAATTTGACTTAACAAATAAAATTAAACATTGTAGCTGTAAAAGTGCTTGGAACATGTAATGTCAACTAAAATAACAAGTAAAATGTACAACCTACTATAATTTTTCATTGTTAAATAAAATGTGGCTGGCAACAATAACATTTTGAAAACTGCACATTTCTATGAGGTACAAACAACACTTGAGAAATGAGGTGAACCGCAAAGAAAAGAAACAAAAGTGCACAAATATGGACAGCCTTGTCTCTGGACCCCAAGCGTTGTTGCCAAACCCAGGTGATATTTTATCGGGCTTTTGTTATCGGAAGAGAAACCGATACCGATATGTAGAGATTTTACATTTTTATGCCAATATCGGTCCGATAATATCGGTAGGCCGATATTATCGGACATCCCTAGTTATGTCATCTGCTTTCTCTTCGCTTGTGAAACATTGTTCAGTCACATTCTGACGGTCATGGACACTCGTTTTGAAGCGAAAACTTCACGCGCCTTGGAGATTAGCTTAGCTTAGCTTGCTATCGCTAACGCCTTCTGTACTCGAGCTCTGCGTAACTTCTACGTCATTACGCACTTACGTATTTGTGCCGCAGCTTTTTCTGTCTGGGTTGAAACTGAAGCTGCCGCTTCAACCCGAACAGAAAAAGAAAAGCATCAGTGAAACGCTGTAATCCTATCCAAATATTGAAATTATGCTTAAAATTAATATCATCGTTATTGAATAAAAGTATATTGCGAGATATATCTATATCGAATTATTGTCCAACACTAATCTAATATATTAGAGGCTACTGTTGCCCAGTTGAAACAATCTTTTACAGTTTCAGTATTTAAATTGCTCCACATTACCTGAATGGATTAATGCTAAAAATAGTAGAGAAAGAAATGCAAATCATTTACTGTTCTTCTTTGAGGGAACAAAATGTTTTTATTTGTTCAATGATTTTGATACCTGCAAAGACGAGCTCCTCTTCAACTCAACTCCGGACATTCATAAATTTAAAAAGCCAGCCATGTTTGCATTGATGTGACTTTTCTTAACTCATTCTGGCATTGTGAAACCAGCAGAGCTGTGGATCATTTTTGACATGGAGCATATGCCTAAAATATGTACGGTAGTGTATTCTGCTGCTTCCCACTGGTTGCTCAGATTGTCTGTCATTATTACATCACACTACTTAGCTGTGATGCCAACTGACCCTTATGGTGTGTTCACACAGTGCAGCGTTTTGAC
Source organism: Garcialebias charrua (assembly GCA_038048925.1). Lineage (NCBI taxonomy): Eukaryota > Metazoa > Chordata > Actinopteri > Cyprinodontiformes > Rivulidae > Garcialebias > Garcialebias charrua. Next base: position 29,190 of record JBBPBX010031680.1, read on the forward strand.
CTCCAAGCTTCCAGCTTCCATGTAAAGTCAATGGTGGACGCACCTAGGCACCTCCTGGCGTCTGGCGTCAGGTCGCGTGCGTGTTGCGCGTTCTGAGGAGCGTTTTTCCGTGTACGTGAACCGGCGTCGGCTTCCAAGTTCCGCTTCAGCTGAGCTGAAGTTTTCGCGGTTCAAACGTTCAAACGCCGCTCAAATCTACCTGATTGGTTGGTGTGTCAACCAATCAGGGAGAGTCGGGGTGGAGCTATGTGACGCGGAACGAGGGGACGGTTGTGCGCATGCGCAACTGTGTGACGCATTGTTTGTTGGACTAAAGCGCGAAGTTGTGTACAATGGAGGACAAACTAATCGTTGCTGTGTGTAACCATCCAGTCCTTTACAACCAGTCAGATGTCCTCTACAGAGACAGAAATAAAAAGGTTGTTGCCTGGCGTAGTGTCAGTGATGAACTCAATACACCGGGTAAGTTTAACGTTTAACGTTCACAATTAACGTTATTAACGTTTAACGTTCTTCTTCTCTGCTAGCCGATTTGATTTTGATTTGATGTTTAGGGGCAGATATAATAAGATTTCATCTTCTTTCTGCTCCCTTCATTTTATCCTACTTGTATTCTTGTATCTGATGAAACTGTCTTGTACTGTATTGTTCTTTTAAAATGAATGAATAAACATCAATAAAAGAACAATACAAGACAGTTTCATCAGATACAAGAATACAAGTAGGATAAAATGAAGGGAGCAGAAAGAAGATGAAATCTTGAAATCTTATTATATCTTATTATTATTATTATATATATTATATATATATATATATATATATATATATATATATATATATATATATATATTATTATATCTGCCCCTTATTTCACAGTTTGTTCAAACAATCATAACCTTCAAACTACATCACAAATTGGATAAAAAAAAATGATTTCAGCTATCACAAAGTATAGCCAACACATTTAACGTTTTTCAATGCCTTTGTTTAGTGGAAACATGCAAGAAGAGGTGGAAGAGTCTCCGGGACACCTATGCGAAGGAGGTGAAGAAGGATCAACACAGAAACCGGAGTGGTGCAGCCGCTGACAGCGCTCCTAAATGGAAATACATGGCGGTCATGGCCTTCATGAAGCCATTCGTCACGCCACGTCCAACCAGTGGCAACATGCCGGACAGGACAGATGTGGAGAGCACGGAGGACCAGGCCGCTGTTCACGAGACACAAGACCAAGAGGAGGCTGAAGACGATTCAGCAGCATTCGAGGCCTCGTCCATTCTTGGTAAGTTGTGACTCACAGACATACTGCAATGTTGTTATAAATATTAAAGTTAAATAAATGGTTTATTTGTTATTTGATTCACAGAAACTATTGACGCAGGTGTGTTGGAGCTGTCGCAAACCGTATCTCCAGTGACAACTCCTGCTCCAGCGAGAACGTCTTCTCCTGTCACATCATCCACCACGTCTGTGATGCCAGCACCTTCGTCTGCCCCAGGTGTGACTCTCATCGTGCTTTTTGTGTAGATTTAGTGTCAAAAAACCACAGACACAAATACACACACAACTGGTCCAGTGGTGGCAAAATCTCCCCCACTTCAAAAAACACACACACACAGAACATATGTAAACTCATAAGAACAATTAATTGAAAGCTCATCTAACATTCAACACATGTACTGTGTTCTTTACAGGATCAGCGCGGAAGAGACCCCGTAGGGAGCAGGGACCCATGCAGCGCAATGACTTTGAGCGTAATGTGCTAGACTTTTTGAATAAAAGAAGTGACATGGCTGCAACATTGCCCCCCCCACCACCTCCCCTCGATGCAGTAGATCATTTTCTGTTGTCGTTGGGTGGTCCCCTTAAACGTATGCCCGCATTACAGCGTGAGAGACTTCAATATAAAATCCACACCATGGTTTATGAGGAGTCCACTGGCGACAGAGTGGGTCCAGTGACGTCCGAGGAAGTCTAAATACAGTACACACACACACACACATATAAATATATATAAATATATATATATAAATATATATACATAAATATATATACATATATATATATAAATATATATATAAATATATATATATATAAATATATATAATATATATAAATATATATATATATATATAAATATATATACATAAAATATATAAATATATAAAAATATATATAAATATATATATATAATACACACTTTGTACATACATATACACTTTGTATATATGTATATATTATTAGTTTTTTTTAGATAGCAATGTGTTTTCTACTTTTAAATAACTGTGTTTTGTTTATTTTAGATAGCAATGTGTTTTCTACTTTTAAATGTGTTTTCTACCTGTAAATAAATCTGTAAAATGTTGGTTTTAGTCTGCTATTCATTTTTTTGGTCCTTAGTTAATACTACATGTTGGCACAAAAGTTTCCCCAAATAACAAATACAGTACTAGTTCAGTACGACTTCAGATAATCGTTTTCTTACTTACTTAATAAAAAGTAATAATTAGAGATTATATAATGAAATGTAAGTTATATAAGGTATCACCATAAACCGAAAACAGTTGCGTTTCTGTATGAATACTTAAAACTAACTAAAACTAACCGAAAGACAGAACAGAAATTTATCACACAATTTTCATCTGTAATTTTTAATGCAATTATACACATTCAACAAATGAAAATGTGGATACGACAGTGTTCACAATGAACGGCGTGTACTTGGTCATATAAAGAACTAAATTAAACAAAAGTAATAAGTATAACAAAAAACAGAATGACTTGGCTCTGCAGGTGATTTGGTAGAACTTAACAGAGCCGTTGCAGGTCAGTGGGGGTGATGACTACTCTGTTTGTTGACATGCCACTGCTCCTTCTTCTGAGAAGTATGCCATGAATGCCCCTCTGGTGGCCATTGCCTCGCTTGACGCACAGTTTGCTCCCATTCTCTGGACACCAGGAAGGGGTTCTTCTGTTCCACGGTGTGCTGGTATGGTGTTGTCAACCCGCATTAAATTGTGGAGAACACAAGTGGCTTTGACACACTTCATCCTCCCATTCAGTAACTGTACACGGATCAGGAAGCTGATGGCCATTGCTCAAAGACAGAGACAGAGCACCTGTGACAGAGCACCTGTGACAGAGCACCTGTGAGGAAGCGGACGCGGGCACACCTTGGCTGCCGCTGCTCCTCATACTTTTTGCTCTTTGAAGCCTTTTTTACTACTTTCTGCTGTTTTTTTCACCGAGCCTTGTTGGACATTTCTACCTTTCTCGATTGCAGAGTGCGGCAGGCCTAGGCCTGTGTACAGCACCTGTACGAGCCGACGCGGACATTTCTACCTTTCTTTGAACCTTTCTACCTTTCTTGAACGCAGAGTGCGGCAGGCGTTTTGCCTGTGTACAGCACCTGTGTGAACGGACGTCACGCGGGCATTTTTACCTTTCTGTGATTAAGTTTTAGAGCAACTGTCTTTTCTGACTGCGTTGTGGTTCTGCAAACGTTATAAGTTGCCGGTCAAAGCAGATGGCCGCTTGTCCTGAGTCTGGGTCTGCTAGAGGTTTCTTCCTTCTAAAAGGGAGTTTTTCCTTTCCACTGATGCCTAGTGCTTGCTCAGGATAGGAGACTGCAGCCAGGCCAAGATTTGACTTGTTGCTGGATTCATTAGATAGAAAACTTTACTAGTTTAACCGGAATTTTATTAGTGGGGCTGTTAGCTCCCGCTAGCTCCAGAACGAATTTAGCTTAAAAAACCACGTAGCTGCATTTATTGTTCGCTTACCTGCTGCCTCTGTCACCCTCCTGGGTCCTCTGGACTGTTTTGGATTTTCTCCTGTGCTCCTCTTCGAGGTAATGATCATTCAAATTACCTCTTTCTGCTTCTTGTATATCTTTCTTGGAGCCGTGGGCCTGCTGTTAGCGGCTAGCTCCGTGCTAGCTTCCACCGGATCGACAACAATGTTGACCTACTCCGCTTCGCAGCTGTTTGAATTTAACAACTGCTCCATTCCTCCTTCTATTTCGACCATTAAACAACTGGGACTTCTGCGTAGACCTCGTTACATCCATAGAAGCTCTCGAAAGAAATTAGTTCACTTTAGGCAAACTGGCTCTGACTCGATTGCTACTGTCTGGTCTGAGAGACGTGTCGCACCTCGACGACGTCATCAGAACGCTGCGTCTGTGGTCCTTTGTAGTCCACAGCACACGAAGTGGCAAGGAAAACGTGGAGTGGACTTCAGTCTGCTTAAACCTCTTCAAAAACAATCTGCTCCAACTAGTATTAAAATAGAACTTTTTAATGTTCAATCACTTTCAAACAAATCTTGTCTAATTCATGATCACATTTTGGAGAAGAATTTGGACCTCATGTGCCTCACAGAAACTTGGCATAGACCGGATGTGTACAGTTCTTTGAATGAAGCTTGTCCATCTGGATACAGCTATCTGCAGAGAGCCCGCAGCACTGGCCGCGGTGGTGGTCTGGCTGTAATCTACCGCAGTAGTTTAAGGCTGTCGCATCTGGTTTCTCAGGATTTTTCTTCTTTTGAATGTCTGGCTTTCAGCTTCAAAGCACCACTCCTGATGAATGTTATATTAATTTATAGACCTCCCAAACCGCATGTTTCATTTAACTCAGAGATACATGACCTCCTCACTTTTTTCTGCACCTCCCCTGTGAAGACTATTTTTCTTGGCGACTTGAATATCCACGTGGACAATTCCTCTTCACCTCTGGCAACAGATTTTAAGTCTCTTTTGGACTCTCTTAATCTCACTCAACATGTTGACGCCCCTACGCACAGCAGGGGGCATACTCTGGATTTGGTGATTACTGACACTGTACTCATCAATAACTTATCTGTATATGACCTGGGTGTCTCAGACCACAGGGTCATCTCCCTGGAAGTGCCTTCATCTTCGCCTGCTTCAAACCCAAAACGACCCATCCAGTTCCGTGACCTTAAAAACATTTCCCTTGATGCTCTGTCTGCTGATCTTCACACCCTGACCGCTGTCAATCATCCTTCTGCAGATGACTCTGTGGATTACTACAACCAATCTCTTCGGGAGCTCCTGGACCTACACGCCCCCTTGAAGACAAGACTGGTGTCTTTCTCGCGTTCAGCCCCTTGGTACACTGATGAGCTGCGCAAGATGAAGGCAACTGG
>JBBPBX010031681.1:0-13001 GCA_038048925.1 Garcialebias charrua
CCTGGCGGACATTCTGGGGGTGGGCTGTCAGGGGTTGTGCTGGGGTGTGGGGGGGTTCGGGGCCTGCGGGTTCGCCGTGGGCGGGGCTGGCAGTGCGCTCCCCCTGGGGCTGCTTGGACTCGGGTGTCCTGTCCTGTCGGCAGGGCGCGGGGTGGGCCGGATCTTGGATGTCTGCTACTCTCCACCCCAGAATGAATGGGCCTACCTCCTGGGTTTGGATGTGGGCTGCCCCACGCAGGGAGCAGGTACATGTCTTGGACCTAGGGGGTATAGAGTGTGCATCGGGATTATGAATGGAACATGTCGTTATTGTTTGTCTTTCTGTGACTGAGGGTGAGGATGAGGGTGGGTCTGAATGAGTATATCTGTGTATGAATGTTTAAGTGTCAGGCTGGGTTTTGGACTGCCCCCTCTCTGATACTTCCGAGGCTACTTAGTGTCGCGCTCCTGCCACGTGGCCCCCCCTGGTGGGTGTTCCCTTGCCTGCGGGCGTGCTTGGGGCCCTCACTATCTGGGGTTGGGCGCTTGGGCGTTTGTCGGCACGGCCTGGTGGCTGCTTGGTGGGGCTCGTGCCCTCTGGTCCGGTCGGGTCTGGGCCTGAGGGGTGGGCGTCCCCGGTGCCCGGGCCTCGGTGACCGGCCCTGGGGCTACGTCGGTGCAGCGGGCTCCGGCGGGGGCCTGTGAATTTGTCGCGGGCGACACCGGGGGGTCATTGTATGTGGTCGCTGGTAGGGGTTCGTCCGGTTCTTCCCCTTGGTAGGATCTGGGGAGTGGGCTAGTGGCTCGTCCTGTTCGGGCAGTCCTGGGGACTCTGGGCTCGGGGTCCTTCCTGGGGTCTTGGGCTTTGATCGCTCCTTCGTCTGCCTCGGGCTTTGGGGGGACGGATCTCTGATGCTTCACAGTCGCTACTAAATGTTCTATTGGAGGAACCTTATACACTTATGCATGCTCACAACCACACACAAATGGATGCAGGGATGTATATATAGATATATGCAGATATGTAGATGGGTATATAAATGAATATAAAAGTATATGTATGTATACTACTGTATATATATATTTGTAGATATGTAGATGGGTATATATATAAATGAATATAAAAGTATATGTATGTATACTACTGTATATATATATTTGTAGATATGGGTATGTGTATTTATAGAATTCTACTGCAAGCTCATGAATATTATTAGTCTTTATGCATGTATGTTCCATTGTTGTGTTCTGTCATGTGCTTTGCAGGATTGTGGACGGAGGTTGGGTGTGTTTGCCTTGTGCTCTTTTGGTTGATAATTGTTGATTTGTTGTCTTACTTTCTCTTTTCTTTCTTTCTCTCTTAAAAAATAAATAAATACTGTAAAAAATATTGGAGTGAGAGGATGGCTAAAAGGTGTGAAGGGAGGCCATCTATAAATGGAAAAAAAAAAAAAAAGTATTCTGACTCTGACTATCACTAGATGGTAAATGGAGCTTATTTATCCACAGTATTCCTGAGGGTGTCACTGTATTTGCGAATGTGCATTGAACTTCCTGTCCGACACCGGAAGTGCCTTATTCCATAGGCGGAGTATGGATCGCGGGTGTTTTTGAAAGTTATTTTCATTCATTTTATCGGAGCAAACACAGCTTTTGTTTAAACGGAACGTTTACTGAAATGTCCTACCGGGGTTCAGGTACCTGCTGTGCTGTTCGCGGCTGCACCAACAACCGGACCAAGCTAAATCTTTGGCTAAAACAACAGTGTTTTCAACACGGACCCAAAACAAAGAAAGAGTGTTCCTGCATCCTTCTCTATGGCTGTGTCTGTGCGATCAGGTAACATCTGTAATTTCTTTTTATTCAGGGAGGGTTTATTAATGAGAGTTTTGGATGATTTACTGTCTTAAAATGATATATGTCAGGCGCGACCGGTACTTTTAGCCGAGATAGCTACTAACAAACCTTAGCCGAGAGGCCGGAGCAAACGCGTTCGCTATGTATGTATTTTTAAATTATGTCAGCGCGATCAGGTCACATCTGTAATTTCTTTTTATTCGGGGAGGGATATTAATGAGCGTTTTGGAAGATTTACTGTCTTAAAACGATAGATCTCAGATGCTCCCGGTATTTTTAGCCGGGATAGCTGCTAACAAACCTTAGCCGAGAGGCCGGAGCAAACGCGTTCGCTATGTATGTATTTTTAAATTATGTCAGCGCGATCAGGTCACATCTGTAATTTCTTTTTATTCGGGGAGGGATATTAATGAGATTTTTGGAAGATTTACTGTCTTAAAACGATAGATCTCAGATGCTCCCGGTATTTTTAGCCGGGATAGCTGCTAACAAACCTTAGCCGAGAGGCCGGAGCAAACGCGTTCGCTATGTATGTATTTTTAAATTATGTCAGCGCGATCAGGTCACATCTGTAATTTCTTTTTATTCGGGGAGGGATATTAATGAGATTTTTGGAAGATTTACTGTCTTAAAACGATAGATCTCAGATGCTCCCGGTATTTTTAGCCGGGATAGCTGCTAACAAACCTTAGCCGAGAGGCCGGAGCAAACGCGTTCGCTATTTATGTATTTTTAAATTATGTCAGCGCGATCAGGTCACATCTGTAATTTCTTTTTATTCGGGGAGGGATATTAATGAGCGTTTTGGAAGATTTACTGTCTTAAAACGATAGATCTCAGATGCTCCCGGTATTTTTAGCCGGGATAGCTGCTAACAAACCTTAGCCGAGAGGCCGGAGCAAACGCGTTCGCTATTTATGTCGTTTTAAATTATGTCTGCGCGATCAGGTAACATCTGTAATTTCTTTTTATTTGTCCCTCCTCTTTTAACAAAACGAGTGGTGTTCCCACATTTTTAATGAACGAAAACAACAAAGTTTGGACTGTCTTCAACTGTATTACTCGCATGTAAACAAACGGTGTTTCCGGTCAACCGGAAGTCGTGTGCACATTTCGCGCAAAGCATCATGGGACGTAGGAATACTGTGGATATAGCGCTTTCTAGCTCCCTGTGAGGAGCCCCAAAGCGCTTTACAATACCAACCATCCACCCATTCATACACGCATTCATACACCGGTAGCGGCAGACTGCCATGCAAGGCGCCTTTCCAGTCCTACTGGGAGCAACTTAGATGTGAGGGAGCGTAATGGTTTTACCTAGTTGTCTTTCTGTGTCCCTGTGATGGACTGGAGACATGTCCAGGTGTCCCCCACCTCTCGCAGTGACTGTTGGAGACGGACTTCCTGGTTTTTGGTGCAAACTGTCAGTAGACCCGGTCTTTGGTTCGAACCGTCAGTAGACCCGGTCTTTGGTGCGAACCGTCAGTAGACCCGGTCTTTGGTGCGAACCGTCAGTAGACCCGGTCTTTGGTGCGAACCGTCAGTAGACCCGGTCTTTGGTGCGAACCGTCAGTAGACCCGGTCTTTGGTGCGAACCGTCAGTAGACCCGGTCTTTGGTGCGAACCGTCAGTAGACCCGGTCTTTGGTGCGAACCGTCAGTAGACCCGGTCTTTGGTGCGAACCGTCAGTAGACCCGGTCTTTGGTGCGAACCGTCAGTAGACCCGGTCTTTGGTGCGAACCGTCAGTAGACCCGGTCTTTGGTGCGAACCGTCAGTAGACCCGGTCTTTGGTGCGAACCGTCAGTAGACCCGGTCTTTGGTGCGAACCGTCAGTAGACCCGGTCTTTGGTGCGAACCGTCAGTAGACCCGGTCTTTGGTGCGAACCGTCAGTAGACCCGGTCTTTGGTGCGAACCGTCAGTAGACCCGGTCTTTGGTGCGAACCGTCAGTAGACCCGGTCTTTGGTGCGAACCGTCAGTAGACCCGGTCTTTGGTGCGAACCGTCAGTAGACCCGGTCTTTGGTGCGAACCGTCAGTAGACCCGGTCTTTGGTGCGAACCGTCAGTAGACCCGGTCTTTGGTGCGAACCGTCAGTAGACCCGGTCTTTGGTACGAACCGTCAGTAGACCTGGTCTTTGGTGTGAACCGTCAGTAGACCTGGTCTTTGGTGTGAACCGTCAGTAGACCCGGTTTTTGGTGCGAACCGTCAGTAGGTAACCTGGTCTTTGGTGTGAACCGTCAGTAGACCCGGTCTTTGGTGTGAACTGTCAGTAGACCCGGTCTTTGGTTCGAACCGTCAGTAGACCCGGTCTTTGGTGCGAACCGTCAGTAGACCCGGTCTTTGGTGCGAACCGTCAGTAGACCCGGTCTTTGGTGCGAACCGTCAGTAGACCCGGTCTTTGGTGCGAACCGTCAGTAGACCCGGTCTTTGGTGCGAACCGTCAGTAGACCCGGTCTTTGGTGCGAACCGTCAGTAGACCCGGTCTTTGGTGCGAACCGTCAGTAGACCCGGTCTTTGGTGCGAACCGTCAGTAGACCCGGTCTTTGGTGCGAACCGTCAGTAGACCCGGTCTTTGGTGCGAACCGTCAGTAGACCCGGTCTTTGGTGCGAACCGTCAGTAGACCCGGTCTTTGGTGCGAACCGTCAGTAGACCCGGTCTTTGGTGCGAACCGTCAGTAGACCCGGTCTTTGGTGCGAACCGTCAGTAGACCCGGTCTTTGGTACGAACCGTCAGTAGACCCGGTCTTTGGTACGAACCGTCAGTAGACCTGGTCTTTGGTGTGAACCGTCAGTAGACCTGGTCTTTGGTGCGAACCGTCAGTAGACCCGGTTTTAGTGCGAACCGTCAGTGCGAACCGTCAGTAGACCTGGTCTTTGGTGTGAACCGTCAGTAGACCTGGTCTTTGGTGTGAACCGTCAGTAGACCTGGTCTTTGGTGTGAACCGTCAGTAGACCTGGTCTTTGGTGTGAACCGTCAGTAGACCCGGTCTTTGGTTCAAACCGTCAGTAGACCCAGTCTTTGGTGCGAACCCTCAGTAGACCCGGTCTTTGGTGCGAACCCTCAGGAGACCCGGTCTTTGGTACGAACCGTCAGTAGACCCGGTCTTTGGTGCGAACAGTCAGTAGACCCGGTCTTTGGTGCGAACCGTCAGTAAACCCGGTATTTGGTGAAAACCGTCAGTAGACCCGGTATTTAGTGTGAACCGTCACGTTGCTGTGCTCCCATCTCTTGGACAGGCCGGGCACCACCGAGGCAGCCCTTGTAGGATGAGCGCTCAGTTCTGGGTTGAGTGAGTCTGTAAGAGACTGTGGACCTGAGGTATCTTTTTCTTCTTTCGGCTTTTCCCTTTTCAGGGGTCGCCACAGCGACCTGAGGTATTCACAGATGTAAACACCAGAGTCTTGTTGTTCATAGAGAAGCAGAGTGGGATCTCGACTCTTGATCCATGACGTTGGTCTTTTCAGTGCTGAGGGCGGACTCATTACGGGTGTGTGAGCTGATCCATCAGCTTCTGTGTGGGAAGCTGCGTAATCAGAGAAAGACACCATCTTGAGAGCCTGTTAGTCTTGAAGTGCAGATGAGCAGGAGGAAATTGCTCTGGTTGAAAGGTACACCTTCAGGACATCAAGCAGACTGAGCCCTACCTACTGTCATGAACCAAGACCTTCTGAAAATCAACAAAGGCGAGACACAGAGGCCTGCTCTGCTCCTGCAGCCAACGCCTGAGGGAATAGATCTGATGACTGCGAATTTGGCAAAAGATAAAAACAAACTTGAAGGAGCTCAAACTCTTTAGGGACTTCTTGAGAACCTTCCACAGCCCTGACGTACTGAGAGCCAGTCGGGTGCTCGAGCTGCTCCTCTGAAGAAGCAAAGAAGCTCCAGCTGGACCCTCCATCAGCTGAAGACGTCCACTCCATCCTACTCTTCCTCAGACTGAAGAAGTCCACTCCATCCTCCTCTTCCTCAGACTGAAGACGTCCACTCCATCCTCCTCTTCCTCAGACTGCAGAAGTCCACTCCATCCTCCTCAGACAAGAAGAAGCATGGAGCCCTGAGCTCCAGCTGCTCTCCACACTCAGGACGTCTCAGGGCGGTTAAAGAACCAACCGTGCAGTTCTTTAGGTCTGAGCTTCTTCACGTCAGTTTCATGTAAGACACAAAACTAAAGACGAGTTCCGAAGGATCACCGTGAGTCCAGAGGGTCTGAAACTGAACTGTTTCATCCAGTTGTTCTGATGTTTCTGGCACCGTTGCTTTATGTGTATGAGTTGTTGTAAGATGATTTTTAGTCAGAGTCAGTCAGAGTCAGAGTACTTTTATTAACATTGCACAAGTTTTCACCAATACAGCGTGAATATGTACGCACAGTCATCCTGAAGGTGGGGTGAGTGTGTGAAGCTGCTGCCTATTCAGACCACATGAGACATCATATCACATTATGTTCTTCAGCGCGGCCTCTCTCATCCGTATCGGGATGAAGGTCAAAGGTGTGAAAAACAAGGAAAGTACCATGAGGGTCACAGCGTTGGTATTAAAAAAAATGTATCACATTTTGTCTGCCAAGACACCACATGAGACAGTAAAAACTATACCATAAGCACATTTAAGACAGTTACATGTTGCATTTTGAGACTGAGGCAGGGAGATTTCTGTCCATGAGACATTCCAGATAGCAACAGTCTGAGATGTAACCAGCCGGCCTCCGATAACGCTCATAGAAAAGTTCTCCGGGGGGGTAGCGGACAAGACAAGAGGAGCAGCTGTTTGTCCTCAGTAAAACACGTCTCAGGAGAAATTAGATATCCAGCCTTTTCCAAGGCTGTTTCCAAGGGAGTCAGATAAGAATGACAAATATTTTCACTTCAGGCTCACATTGTAATTTCTGCAGCCTTCAGTCTGTAAGGGCGACTCTGTTCCAAAAATGATCCAATTCGGGACTTTTTCCACTGATCCAAGCTCTGACCTCAGATGTTGACCAGTACAGCGTCCAGAGTCCCAATCCGAGTGGGTGATCTGCTCACCTTCCGGATAAGCTCGCAAACTTACTACTTCCGCTCTCGGCAAAGCAGGTCGCATCTCTTTCTGCTCCTCTCCTCCCTAAGTTTTCCTCCTCCCTGCTTGCTTTTTGTCTCGTCTGTAACTCTTCAGCGCTCACTCGAACCAATTTGAGATGGATTTAATTACGTGGGCTGTTTCCTCTATAGATAAAAAATTTTCCACGAAGCGAACCGGGCCAGGAGAAGCGGCTTGCCCCTCCGACACGCACGCAGTGGGATACATTATGGACTCGTGGTCGGAGTGGAAGCCAATGTGTCTGACCGTTCTGTCTGTCGAAGACGTGGAAGATTTGTGGATTATTTGGATATTGGTGGCAGCTACTCTGTTTTTTGGCATTGGCGGAGCTGTCTTCTACTGGAAGCTGAGGAAGGCTGCCGCGGCTATCAACGCGCTGGCAAGACTTCCCGATCAGCAAGATTCTCTGATCCGGGCTATGAGCTCAACGTCCCAGCTGTTGTACGAACTGAACCGCATGATGGGAGCAGCGGTGGAGAGCTGCGGACCAGCGGTGCGTTTTGGGACTCGTTTACAGCCGTCCGGCCTCAATCAGGGCACAGATGGGGGGTTTGTAGATCGGAACCTCACATGATTCGGCGATTTTGGACCTGAACAGCACCTGGACTTGGAAGGCTGCAGTCAAAAGTACACTGTGGCCTGAGCTGAAAATAAACAAAGCAACTATCTAATCTGGACTCTGAGCAACCTTGAAAGAAGGCTGTCTGAAAATCTTCTCCTGGAGTCGAAAGCTGCTGAGAACTCGCTGCCCTCCCCCCCCTCCCCCCAGAGGTCTCTGTGTGTGCGTTCGGATGGAGCCGAGCTGAGACATCTGCAGACTGTGCTTATCTGGAATGATTACTCACGGACTAAATCTCCCTGCTTGTCATCAAAATGCAACATGTCTTGTCTCTTCGTGCTAAAGCTGGTAGAGTTTTTTGGACTTTTAGTGTCCTAAGACAAATTGTGATAGATTATTTTTTGAATACCATGATTACCCGAGTGTTTGTTCCTTTTTCCATATCTGATTGTTGGTGGCGCGGTTTCATACTGCTGCAACTTTCCGTGCGTGCGTCCCTCTTCGGATGGTGCGTGCGCTTAGGTGCTCCAGGCATTAAGTCCTGCTGAAGTCTCCCTCGTTTGCGATAGGCCAGTGCTCCACAAAACGCCAAAAAGCAAAGCGCTGCCATCGTAATCCAATATAATCCAGATTCTTCACCTCCTCCACAGAGCACACCTCTTCGTCACTCTGTGAGGGTGGGCCGGCTCCCCCTGTGCCTTGCCTTCTGTAGAAATCTTGTTCGTAGAATCGAATGCCCATACCTCCAATCCATCTTAATTTGCGTTCGAGGTGCTTTTCTGAGGAGCTGCAGGCAGCAGCAGGGGGGGGGGGAAGGAAAGGACTGAAGCGACTGCCTCCGTCAAGAGCCAGAACAAAAAAAATAATTTATTTTAACGTACGACTTTACGTTGCTCTTACTGAAATAAACATTGTCGTGTGACTGTAGAGTGAGGACTCGCACTCTAGTGATCCTGTTGCTCTTTACGGCAGCTCCTCTATGTGTTTTTGGAAGCAACACGTTAAGACTCATCAAAACGTTCGGCTCGTTCAGGAGACGTTTTGTTTGTGCAACTTTTGTACTTCATAAACATTTCCTAAAGAGCTCTTCAAATCCTTCAAAACTTTGTCCTTTTTAGAAACCTTGTTCTGAATATTTGCTCCATGTTGTCTTCTTATGATCCATTCTCTCTCTGTGAGTTCTTTCTGTCACCTTTCTGTCTCTCTATGTGTCCTTTTGGTCTTTTCAAGTCTTCACAGACGCCTCAGTCCAGGACTCATCTTCTCACAGTCTTGGTCCATTCAGAAGACACACAGAGGCATGAACCACCTACCGGACGACCTCGGAGCGGTCGCGACAGGCTCATAACTGTTGACACCTGAAAAGGTGGGCGGGCTTTGAGGCTCCGGCTGATAAGAACCATGTGACAAAGTGCTGACGGACACCTTCACACCGAGCCGTGGGATTTCAAAGTCCAAACTCCTTTCACTTCGAGATTTTCATTAATGAAAAGTGCGTTATAAATTGAATTCATTATTATTATTATTATTATTATTATTTCAGAGTAGAACTTTCCATGTGTTTCATCTCCTTCTCAAACAAGATGTTTTGTGTAACCCTTGCATTCAACAACGACAAACTGCGGCGGTTCTAAAACCTGCGAGCACCTTGCTCAACGCGCAGAGGGTAACATCTACAACTTCACGTCTAACGTAATCGCTGCGTCCTCAGACAAGTTTTGATAAAGATGTCCCAACTGAATGTGGATGAAGACGTGGGAGCAGCTGAGGTTTTCTCCACGACTCTTTGTTCTGCTGCTCGCCGGACTCTGAAAACTCGTCTGAGCGCAGGTGACATCTTCTTCTCATGATACAATGCATTTCATCATCCCATTTAGGACGCCTGCAGTGCTTAACTTGTAAAGCAAACAATGCCTGAATGCAAAGGGAGGGGTCTGGGTCCTCCCCCAGGAGTTTTAAAATAAGGTAGATCTCGTTTCCTGCATTCTGGTCATTTTAACAGGTAAACACTTGATCAACAACTATTTTAGAGAGCAACAAGATGTAGCCTGACCAACAGCTCTCCTTGTGTGAATAAAGCACGCTCTACTTCTCTTAAATATCCCAACCCTTTCGCTAGTATTTTTAATAAAAGAAAAATCTAAATTTTATTAATGACCAACTTTAACTGTAAAACTGATTTTCAGTTTAGTTGTGCTGTTTAATTAAATTTTTGTGTTTTTAATTAAATTGCCCATGACTGTACTTTTAAGGGTGGATATATCTTTAAGGGTAGAAGCAGAAATGCTTGCCTGAAGGAGCAGCTCTGATGTGACATTAGGAAGTTTGTAAGTGGCTGTTGTGTTTAAAATTAGTGTTAATGTAATTATTTTCAGATTACATATTACAAATCCAATATAGGTTTTATTTGTTCAAGGCAGTGATATTTGTTCATAACTTTATTATTAGTAAGTCTGAGAGTTACCGGATCTAAGCAAACAGTTACTGGAACACACCCCGTCAAAATAAGAGTGTTCCTGTTCTGGCAGGATCCGGCTCAGATTGAGCTCTGGTTAATTTTCTATAACTAAAGTGTTTTCAATAACTTATTTGTCTTTTTGAAATCTGACAGATCAGCTACTCTTCGGACTTTTTCAGCTGATTCCTTCAACAATCCCAACTATAGGGTGCCAAAACGAGCAGTTTAGCTCATTTTAGCTAGCAATTTGCTACCTTTAGCTATTCTGCTCATTTTGGTGTCCTTTGCTTGTTTTAGCTCATTTCTTTGCATTTAAACTTGCAGATTCCAGCCAGTGTTTGCTCCAAGTCATTCAGTGATGGTTTTAAATGGACCCCTACTGGCAGCTGCAGGTAAGGGGCTGGTTGCTCACCTGTGCGTAGGACTGAATAATGTGGCTCTGGATCTCATCCATGGTGTCGGTGCCGTAGGAAACCGTCCCCAGGTGGAGACGCTTGAACACCATCTCGTTCTGTGTCAGAGTCCCTGCAGGTTCGAAACAGACGTAGGTGTGACAGAGCGCCGCTTCAGTGGGTCTAACATTTAAAACGAAGCGTCCGATCGTGAACAAAAACACATGTGTCCATTTATTAGGAGCACAATGACTCTTTGAACGCTCCAGAGAGATTAAAGGTGTTTAAAGGGCGTCTGCGCTGCAGAGACGTCCCGATGACTGAACGACTCGCGGTGCTTTGACAACTGAAACAGACGAGTCAGCTCGGAGGTTGTTCTGGTGCCGTGTGGATCAGAAGGACAGAGACGGATCAGCAGCTCTGCACAGCTTCTGTGTGGGATAAAACAACACCACCTGAGACGGACAAGCGTCCATCTGCAACAACAGAGACGGTGACTAAGAAGGACAATGATGAACGATGATGATGAAGAAAACTAAATGTTCAGTTGTTAAATAATAGTAATTATGCAGCTAATGAATAGTTGAAGCAGGTTTGTTGGTCTCAGATGGTGTTTATAACCACTGTCCATCCTCTGGACATGTCCAAACCACTGTCCCTCCTCTGGACATGTCCAAACCACTGTCCCTCCTCTGGACATGTCCAAACCACTGTCCATCCTCTGGACATGTCCAAACCACTGTCCCTCCTCTGGACATGTCCAAACCACTGTCCCTCCTCTGGACATGTCCAAACCACTGTCCATCCTCTGGACATGTCCAAACCACTGTCCCTCCTCTGGACATGTCCAAACCACTGTCCATCCTCTGGACATGTCCAAACCACTGTCCATCCTCTGGACATGTCCAAACCACTGTCCTCCTCTGGACATGTCCAAACCACTGTCCCTCCTCTGGACATGTCCAAACCACTGTCCCTCCTCTGGACATGTCCAAACCACTGTCCATCCTCTGGACATGTCCAAACCACTGTCCATCCTCTGGACATGTCCAAACCACTGTCCCTCCTCTGGACATGTCCAAACCACTGTCCATCCTCTGGACATGTCCAAACCACTGTCCATCCTCTGGACATGTCCAAACCACTGTCCATCCTCTGGACATGTCCAAACCACTGTCCCTCCTCTGGACATGTCCAAACCACTGTCCCTCCTCTGGACATGTCCAAACCACTGTCCCTCCTCTGGACATGTCCAAACCACTGTCCCTCCTCTGGACATGTCCAAACCACTGTCCCTCCTCTGGACATGTCCAAACCACTGTCCCTCCTCTGGACATGTCCAAACCACTGTCCCTCCTCTGGACATGTCCAAACCACTGTCCCTCCTCTGGACATGTCCAAACCACTGTCCCTCCTCTGGACATGTCCAAACCACTGTCCCTCCTCTGGACATGTCCAAACCACTGTCCCTCCTCTGGACATGTCCAAACCACTGTCCCTCCTCTGGACATGTCCAAACCACTGTCCCTCCTCTGGACATGTCCAAACCACTGTCCCTCCTCTGGACATGTCCAAACCACTGTCCCTCCTCTGGACATGTCCAAACCACTGTCCCTCCTCTGGACATGTCCAAACCACTGTCCCTCCTCTGGACATGTCCAAACCACTGTCCCTCCTCTGGACATGTCCAAACCATCTCAGTGTGTCCTCCCTAACTTTATCTCCCAGTTGTTCAACATGTGCTGTACCTCTGATGATCTCATTCCTGATCTTATCCATCCTTGTCTCTCCTAAGGAGAACCTCAACATCTTCATTTCTGACACTTCCAGTTCTGTCTCCTGTCTTTTTGTCCATGTCTCTGTCTCCAGACCATACAACATAGCTGGTCTCACCTCTGTCTTTGGTGCCGACATCCATTTGTCACAAACGATATTTGATATTTTCATCATCATCCTATGAGGATGATGATGAAAATATCAAATATGGTTCATTGTAAATTATCATTTTGAGATTATTGAGAACCATCAGATTATTAAAAATCCAACATTTGATTGTTTATATAACTAAAATTATTAAAACACAGAAAAATTATTTGGATCTACGAGCATCTGGGGATAATTTGGCCACACTTTGTGGTTCTGTTAGGATACGTTCAGAAACCTTGACCCGGATTTACAGAAGCATCTAAAAGTTTTATTGAAAACTGTTTTCTTGACTTTTAACGGAGAAGCTGCCAGTTCTTATTTTCTAGAGTAATAAACAGGAAGTCCTTCACACTTAGATTGTAGGAGGAGCTGCACCTGTCTTGTCTGTGAGCAGGTACACGATTCGGCCCAGTTCCTCCGGGATGGTGCTGGTTCTGACGACGGTGCCGGGGATGTTCTCGTCCTTCATGATCATCCAGCCGTACGCCGACTTCCCCATGTCCAGGTTGACACGCAGGCTGAAAACAGGCGGAATAAACGTTTGGCTCGTTTGGTTTCTGACACCAAACCTTCGGCTCGTTTAGGTTCTGACACCAAACCTTCGGCTCGTTTTGGTTCCGACACCAAACCTTCGGCTCGTTTAGGTTCTGACACCAAACATTCGGCTCGTTTAGGTTCTGACACCAAACATTCGGCTCGTTTAGGTTCTGACACCAAACATTCGGCTCGTTTAGGTTCTGACACCAATTAC
>JBBPBX010031681.1:14181-24677 GCA_038048925.1 Garcialebias charrua
TATACACCAGAAAATATGGTACATACAATGTTGCTAAACTTGTTTGTTACATATAAAGTCCAGTTGTTCTGTATTGAACGCCTTTTTTGATTTTATCATGTCCTGGACGACTGAGAATCTACACCAGCTATATAAGGAAGCTCCATTTACCATGTTCTGTTCGTGTAGGTTTTAATAATAATAATAATAATAATTAATTCAATTTATAACGCACTTTTCATTACTGAAAATCTCAAAGTGCTACACATATATTGAATGCTACACACATTCATAAACCGGTGGCGGCAGACTACCATGCAAGGTGCTTTCCAGTCCTACCGGGAGCAACTCAGGGTTAAGTGTCTTGCCCAAGGACACAACGACACATGGTGCGGGTCCCGGGAGTCGAACCGCCAACTTTCCGATCGGGAGACGACTGCCATTACCACTACACCACGGCCGCCCTTTTAACACCAAACGTTAGGCTCATTTAGGTTCTGACACCAAACATTCAGCTTTTTTAGGCTCTGGCACCAAATGTTTGGCTGGTTTAGATTCTGACACCAAATGTTCAGCTCATTTAGGTTTTGACACCAAACATTCGGCTCATTTAGGTACTGACAACAAACCTTCGGCTCGTTTTGGCTCATTTCGGCTCTGGCACCAAACGTTTGGCTGGTTTGGATTCTGACACCAAACGTTCAGCTCATTTAGGTTTTGACACCTAACATTCGGCTCATTTAGGTACTGACAACAAACCTTCGGCTCGTTTAGGTACTGACAACAAACCTTCGGCTCGTTTAGGTTCTGACAAACATTCGGCTCCTTTAGATTCTGACACCAAACATTCGGCTCATTTAGGTTCTGACACCAAATATTCGGCTCATTTAGGTTCTGACACCAAACATTCGGCTCATTTAGGTTCTGACACCAAACATTCGGCTCATTTAGATTCTGACACCAAACATTCGGCTCATTTAGGTTCTGACACCAAACATTCGGCTCTTTTAGATTCTGACACCAAACATTCGGCTCTTTTAGATTCTGACACCAAACATTCGGCTCATTTAGGTTCTGACACCAAACATTCGGCTCTTTTAGATTCTGACACCAAACGTTCGGCTCATTTAGGTTCTGACACCAAACATTCGGCTCTTTTAGATTCTGACACCAAACGTTCGGCTCATTTAGATTCTGACACCAAACGTTCGGCTCATTTAGGTTCTGACACCAAACATTCGGCTCTTTTAGATTCTGACACCAAACGTTCGGCTCATTTAGGTTCTGACACCAAACATTCGGCTCATTTAGGTTCTGACACCAAACATTCGGCTCTTTTAGGTTCTGACACCAAACGTTTGGCTGGTTTAGGTTCTGTCACCAAACATTCGGCTCTTTTAGGTTCTGACACCAAACATTCGGCTCTTTTAGATTCTGACACCAAACGTTCGGCTCATTTAGATTCTGACACCAAACATTCGGCTCATTTAGGTTCTGACATCAAACATTCGGCTCTTTTAGGTTCTGACACCAAACGTTCGGCTCTTTTAGATTCTGACACCAAACGTTCGGCTCATTTAGGTTCTGACATCAAACATTCGGCTCATTTAGGTTCTGACACCAAACATTCGGCTCTTTTAGATTCTGACACCAAACGTTCGGCTCATTTAGGTTCTGACACCAAACATTCGGCTCATTTAGGTTCTGACACCAAACATTCGGCTCTTTTAGATTCTGACACCAAACGTTCGGCTCATTTAGGTTCTGACACCAAACATTCGGCTCATTTAGGTTCTGACACCAAACATTCGGCTCTTTTAGGTTCTGACACCAAACGTTCGGCTCTTTTAGATTCTGACACCAAACGTTCGGCTCATTTAGGTTCTGACACCAAACGTTCGGCTCATTTAGATTCTGACACCAAACGTTCGGCTCATTTAGATTCTGACACCAAACATTCGGCTCTTTTAGATTCTGACACCAAACGTTCGGCTCATTTAGATTCTGACACCAAACATTCGGCTCTTTTAGATTCTGACACCAAACGTTCGGCTCATTTAGGTTCTGACACCAAACATTCGGCTCTTTTAGATTCTGACACCAAACGTTCGGCTCATTTAGGTTCTGACACCAAACATTCGGCTCTTTTAGGTTCTGACACCAAACGTTCGGCTCTTTTAGATTCTGACACCAAACGTTCGGCTCATTTAGGTTCTGACACCAAACATTCGGCTCTTTTAGGTTCTGACACCAAACGTTCGGCTCATTTAGGTTCTGACACCAAACATTCGGCTCATTTAGGTTCTGACACCAAACATTCGGCTCTTTTAGATTCTGACACCAAACGTTCGGCTCATTTAGGTTGACATCAAACATTCGGTTCATTTAGGTTCTGACACCAAACATTCGGCTCTTTTAGATTCTGACACCAAACGTTCGGCTCATTTAGGTTCTGACATCAAACATTCGGTTCATTTAGGCTCTGGCACCAAACATTTGGCTCTTTTAGATTCTGACACCAAACGTTCGGCTCATTTAGGCTCTGGCACCAAACATTTGGCTGGTTTAGATTCTGTCACCAAACATTCGGCTCTTTTAGATTCTGACACCAAACATTCGGTTCATTTAGGCTCTGTCACCAAACATTCGGCTCATTTAGGTTCTGACACCAAACATTCGGTTCATTTAGGCTCTGGCACCAAACATTCGGCTCATTTAGGTTCTGACACCAAACATTCGGTTCATTTAGGTTCTGACACCAAACATTCGGTTCATTTAGGTTCTGACACCAAACATTCGGTTCATTTAGATTCTGACACCAAACATTCGGCTCATTTAGATTCTGACACCAAACATTCGGTTCATTTAGGCTCTGGCACCAAACATTTGGCTCTTTTAGATTTTGACACCAAACGTTCGGCTCATTTAGATTCTGACACCAAACATTCGGCTCTTTTAGATTCTGTCACCAAACATTCGGCTCTTTTAGATTCTGACACCAAACATTCGGTTCATTTAGGCTCTGTCACCAAACATTCGGCTCTTTTAGATTCTGACACCAAACATTCGGTTCATTTAGGCTCTGGCACCAAACATTCGGCTCATTTAGGTTCTGACACCAAAGATTCGGCTCTTTTAGATTCTGACACCAAACGTTCGGCTCTTTTAGATTCTGACACCAAACATTCGGCTCTTTTAGATTCTGACACCAAACATTCGGCTCATTTAGGTTCTGACACCAAACATTCGGTTCATTTAGATTCTGACACCAAACATTCGGCTCATTTAGATTCTGACACCAAACATTCGGTTCATTTAGGCTCTGGCACCAAACATTTGGCTCTTTTAGATTTTGACACCAAACGTTCGGCTCATTTAGATTCTGACACCAAACATTCGGCTCTTTTAGATTCTGTCACCAAACATTCGGCTCTTTTAGATTCTGACACCAAACATTCGGTTCATTTAGGCTCTGTCACCAAACATTCGGCTCTTTTAGATTCTGACACCAAACATTCGGTTCATTTAGGCTCTGGCACCAAACATTCGGCTCATTTAGGTTCTGACACCAAAGATTCGGCTCTTTTAGATTCTGACACCAAACGTTCGGCTCTTTTAGATTCTGACACCAAACATTCGGCTCTTTTAGATTCTGACACCAAACGTTAGGCTCATTTAGGTTCAGACACCAAACGTTCGGCTCATTTAGGTTCTGACACCAAACGTTAGGCTCATTTAGGTTCTGACACCAAACATTCGGCTCATTTAGGTTCTGACACCAAACATTCGGCTCTTTTAGGTTCTGACACCAAACGTTTGGCTTGTTCGGCTCAGAACTTTAAAATGATTAAATGAAATCAAATGTTCATACCTGATGGGGATGATGTAGGAGAACAGCACAACAAATCTGAAGAGGTTGCGGTACCAAGGACCCACAAACCCATGCAGCGCCACCATGACCACAGACAGAACCACCTGGG
Source organism: Garcialebias charrua (assembly GCA_038048925.1). Lineage (NCBI taxonomy): Eukaryota > Metazoa > Chordata > Actinopteri > Cyprinodontiformes > Rivulidae > Garcialebias > Garcialebias charrua. The sequence continues at coordinate 18,141 of JBBPBX010031681.1, forward strand.
CCAGGAACAGAGCTTTGGTGAGGCGGTTCAGCTCCAGGTCCAGAAGGCCGAACTGCAGGGAGCAAAGGTCAAAGGTCAATGCAAAGGATCCAGTTTATAAAAATGGTTCAGAACCCATCTGACGGATTGGTTCATCCCTGAAAATAATTTGAACTCTGTCCTAATCGGCTTCGGAAACTTCACGCCAAGATCTGTTAGAGCTTAAAGTAGAAATCTGGGATGACTCTCAGCTACTACCACACCACCGTTCAAGTTCAACATCTGGAAAATGACTTGGAGCCATTTTCTGTGCTTTTGAAGGTCAGGTGGCTGTGGTGGCCATCTTGAATTGGGTTGGCTCCATAGCCGTTAACCAGCTGTTGATGTTCATCCAATAATAACCAGCTGTTGATGTTCATCCAATAATAACCAGCTGTTGATGTTCATCCAATAACAACCAGCTGTTGATGTTCATCCAATAATAACCAGCTGTTGATGTTCATCCAATAATAACCAGCTGTTGATGTTCATCCAATAATAACCAGCTGTTGATGTTCATCCAATAATAACCAGCTGTTGATGTTCATCCAATAATAACCAGCTGTTGATGTTCATCCAATAATAACCAGCTGTTGATGTTCATCCAATAATAACCAGCTGTTGATGTTCATCCAATAATAACCAGCTGTTGATGTTCATCCAATAATAACCAGCTGTTGATGTTCATCCAATAATAACCAGCTGTTGATGTTCATCCAATAATAACCAGCTGTTGATGTTCATCCAATAATAACCAGCTGTTGATGTTCATCCAATAATAACCAGCTGTTGATGTTCATCCAATAATAACCAGCTGTTGATGTTCATCCAATAATAACCAGCTGTTGATGTTCATCCAATAATAACCAGCTGTTGATGTTCATCCAATAATAACCAGCTGTTGATGTTCATCCAATAATAACCAGCTGTTGATGTTCATCCAATAATAACCAGCTGTTGATGTTCATCCAATAATAACCAGCTGTTGATGTTCATCCAATAATAACCAGCTGTTGATGTTCATCCAATAATAACCAGCTGTTGATGTTCATCCAATAATAACCAATCTCTTCAGGGGTTCAGATGATGTTTTACTAACAGACAGTCCAATCCAGAGTTTAAGGAAAGGATCGACTTGATCCCATGCCCCTCTAAGGGTGTTGGGGATCAGTCTCAGCTACGGCCAGGTGAGTAAATTTAAAATTCATTGAGTTGCATGATCTACTCATGTTTGTGTGGTGGCCATCTTGAACTGAACTGACTCCGAAGGTTAACACGTTTTAGATCCATCTAATGATCACTTTGAGAGAAGTGGCACCAAAATGAAGTGGCTTTTCCTTCACAAGTGATAATAAAAAAATAAAAAAAAACACTAGGCTGCGATGTGACAGTAAATAGAACGGCAAGGCCTCCTGGTAGAGCTCACCTTTAGGCCAGGCTCAGACCAGTTGGGGTTCAGGTGTATTTCAGCAGGTTTCAAGGTTACGACCTACATGTCCAAACACCCCACAGCAAGAGTTCCAGTTGTTCAAAAATATTTTGCTAACAGACAGACATAAGTAAAATCATTATTCTCCACCTTCTCCTGCTGGCAGAGGCTGATAAAGAGATTCTTTAATAAATGGTTTTCTACATGCAGACTAAATGCATTTAGTAGAAAACTACAAACTGCATGATGAAGCATTCACCGAAGATTAGAGTTACATTCTGGTCCAAAACATCCAACCCGACCCGGCCCCAGTCCACAGCCATCATTTCCAAACCCCACCCGATCAGATGAATTAACAGTAATTATAGGTCCAAACTAGGGATGCACCGATCCACATTTCTTACTTCCGATCCGATACAGATATTTAAATCTGGGTATCGACCGATACCGATACTTTCCGATACGATACAGTTCAGGTATATGAGGCTGTAATAATGAATTTTTTGAACTGAGACTACTGTCTTAACATTGTGTGAGTTAAACCCAATGAAGACACTCTGGACCTCACAACAGGAAACACCCAAACTTTAACAGCACACAAGAGGCAGGTCTATATCACAGACGTCCTTCTCACTCATGGTGCAGCTGGAAAACTAAAATACAGCTAAGCATTATGGGAAAGACAACACAGTCAACTCCCATAGTGGTTAAGGGGAGTGGACTGTGTTGTCTTTCCCATAATGCTTAGCGGTTTTTCAGTTGTCCTTCTCACTCATCGTGCAGCTGGAAAACTAAAATACCGCTAAGCATTATGGGAAAGACAACAAAATCCACTCCCATAATAATAATAATAATAATAATGAATTCAATTTATAACGCACTTTTCATTACTGAAAATCTCAAAGTGCTACACATATATTGAATGCTACACACATTCATAAACCGGTGGCGGCAGACTACCATGCAAGGTGCTTTCCAGTCCTACCGGGAGCAACTCAGGGTTAAGTGTCTTGCCCAAGGACACAACGACACATGGTGCGGGTCCCGGGAGTCGAACCGCCAACTTTCCGATCGGGAGACGACTGCCCTTACCACTACGCCACGGCCGCCCCATAGTGGTTAAGGGGAGTGGGCTGTGTTGTCTTTCCCATAATGCTTAGCAGTTTTTCAGTTTTCCAGTTGCACCATGAGTGAGAAGGACGTCTGTGATATAGACCTGCCTCTTATGTGCTATTAAAGTTTGTGTGTTTCCTGTTGTGAGGCCCAGAGTGTCTTCATTGGGTTTAACTCACACAATGTTAAGACGGCAGTCACAGAACATGGTGGAACACAAGTGCTCTTTGAAGCTGCGTCGGAAATATCGGCAGGTTGGATCGGAAAATCCGATACTTAAATTATGCTGGTATCAGATACCGATACTGGATCGGATCGGCCCCATCCCTAGTCCAAACCTGAAAAAAAAAAAAAAAAACTTTGAATTAAGCTTCGACTGCTGGTCGGCTGAATAAAGGGGGCAGAAGGTCGGAGCTGAGGGGGTGTTAGTCATTTCATGGCGGTCACAGTGCATTAAATGCTTCTCCAGCTTCTGCCTGCACTGGACCTGCTCCATGTCAGATATTTGTGATCTCCTCCGTTTGGGTCGTTGGCTGCATGCATCCGCTGAGTGCAGCAGCTGAATGAACGTCCATCTGGGCCATGGATCGCTGCAGTGGTCCATCTGAAGCTTAACTGAACGTTCTACCTCTTTCAAGGCCGGTCAGCTCGTGGTGAAGTGGCTGCATGTGGCAGGTGATAGTATGGCAAGCCATGTTGCCATATAATTGGATAGTCGGCCATTTGCGTCCGCTGACGCAATCAAAAGCAGACACTGACCCAGATGTAAGATGTGAGGACAGAGTTACCTGTTACCACCTTACTTAATTACTTATAGGACTAATTCGAGTCCAGAATAGTAATTGTTATTTATCACGGATTCTCTTCTTTTTCGGATTAAACAAATAAATTGTACGACCAGATAAGATGTAAATGACAAAGAAACGTTAATTATAGTTAACCCATCAGGAAATGTTACATATATATATTACATCAACACTGTACACTGTACACCCAGCCGGCACATTAAGCACATTATTATGGGCCAGCCCGGTCTGAATCCGGGTCGAGCGGGGCCGGGCTCCAGGTTAGAAATGACCGCTCCACCGAAGGAATGGAGAAGGTTCCCATATGGAGCAGGACGGGGGACAGGATGAGGACAGGACTGTCCTCATGTCTGGAGTGTCCCTCTTAGCCAGTGGAGCATGTGGGAAAAAGACGTCAACTAAAGACGTGCCCGTTTCTGTGGCAGCGACGCCTCACACACAGAGGGCCTTCATGTGACACACCACGCTTACAAAAACAACACAACACCCACACCCTTTATTCACTAAACTCTCGGTCATGTGCTCATTCAGTTTGCACTACTTCTCATATTTGCACTAATGTTTGTATTACATTACTGCCTATAGTCATACTACTGTTTACATTCACTGTTTACATTTATTAATACGGTTTACATTTATTACTACTGCTTTACATTTATTACTACTGTTTACATTTACACTACTTTTATCTACACTACTGCTGATACATATACAGTATTCTCTGACTAGCCTTATCTAAGGATGCCAAATGTGCCTTATGTGCCTTACTGCATATGCCACTTTGCCTCTATACCAACATCAACTACCTCATACATATACTGTGTACATTAACTCATATGCTGCTGTGCCACTCTTTGCAAATGTCAATGCTAGAACCTTCAGTTTATTTTATAGATATACTTTTTATACTTTTTATACTACTATGCAAAAACTCAGGACAGTATTACACTTTTATTATTTCATTTTATGCTTATGTTCATTGGGTGTTTGGTGTTTCAGTGTTGGTGTAAATTTTCATACTTTTATACTATTATGAAAAACTCAGGACAGTGTTACACTTTTACTATTTTATGCTTATGTTTATTAAATGTTTTAGTGTTTAGTGTTTAGATGGTTACTGTTGCACCGAGGGACTGAGAGAAACGCAATTTCGGTCCTGTGTATGTCCTGTACATATTTGCAGTTCTGACAATAAAGTTGACTTTGACTTTGACTTTGAATCCGAGGTTCGACTATCCGACGGACCCTCTTCTCCAGAACCCCTGAATAGACCTTACCAGGGAGGCTTAAGAGTGTGATCCCCCTANGAGCAATTGAGAAAAACAGTGGGTTTGGTTGGATTAAAATGAAGAAAAATTAAGCCTGAGAACACGGAGCGGGCCTGAAAAGCAAAGGAGCCCCTTGTGCAGGAACAATGGTCGCTCTCCGCTCTCCATGGATCACATGAAGTCATTATTCATTCAGTCACGGAAGCAAAGAGGACTCAGTTACCTCGACTTAAAGATGCTATCAGGGAATAAAAGTGCACATTTGCCTCTATTCATGTGTGAACCATTACAACTCAAAGGAAGGGCTAGACGTGCCGGGCTTGGACCGTCACGTGGGTGAAATCTGATGAAGAGTCCAGAAAACTCATCAAATTAAAACATCCAGACGGTCGGAGTCATTTAAACGTCGGGTTATTTGGGAAGCGTTTTCTCACCGTGCAGTTCGAGCACGTTTAAAGAAGTTTCACTTTATTCTGGTGGTGGCTTGTTCCTAAAAAGTTTGTCGAAGCTCCACATGAGTTTTGTTCAAAGTTCTTAATGTGATTCACATCACATGTGGTGCATGAGGTGGAATGAAACTGTGTACTCAAGGTCCCAGTCACACCCAGAAATAGCAAAAATATAAAAAAACATTATACTGTACAAGGATCTAAGATATACACTAAACAATAATAATATAATATTAGCAGCCTGAACATGAGTCTGTAGTGGGTAGATGGGTATGAAATACATAAAGACAAGAGATCAGCAGCACGGATAAATCACACATCACCAGTTAAAGTGTCATCACAGTGATTCTCCTGGTTAGATGTTCATGAGTCTAACAGCCTCAGGGTAGAAGCTGTTCCTCAGTCCAGTGGTTCTACACTTAATGCTCCTCAACCTCCTTCCTGAGGGGAGTGGGGCAAAAGTTCCTCATCACATGATGAAATCAGACGGTAATTTGCACAAAATAACCAAAAATGTTCTGCAGAAGGCTGAAAAATAAACACCAAGAGCGACGGAGATTTTAAAAAGTCACTAAACCGAAAGTAAAATCTGCATCCTGTACCAAAAACAACAAAAGTACCACATTAAACTTTTTAGTACACTGTTTAACTTTGACCTTGATTTGTGACCTTCACCATTGAGCTGGGGGGATTAAAAGTGCACGTGACGCTCAGTCTGGGGATGTGTAAGTTAAGGGCAGGAAAAGAGGAAGTTAAAGGACAGACGGAGACTGTACTGCGATACGTCCACCTTCCACTGGAGCCTCAAACTCAGAGTGACGAACAAATATTTATTTATATATTTATACATTTATATATTTATACATTTATACAACAGAGGTGGAGGCCTCCGGGTTCAACTGTCCCCCTCTTACAATGCTGTTATTGCTGGTATCACTCAGCCCTCTGTGAATAGCAAACAACCATCAGGGTGTTAACGATCCATCGTCAGGCTGATGGTCCTCCTTGATCATGTGAGCAGCTGGTTTCGGCTGTCATCAGCCAACTGGTTGATCCACTGTGGGAGGGTGCTATTTATAAGACTGAGCTGAACACAGCTTCTCAGACTGAGGAAGTCTTTCGGACGAAAGACGAAACGTTTCTACAGACGCCGGACCCTCCACCCTCAGACGCCGGACCTTCACCCTCAGACGCCGGACCTTCACCCTCAGACGCCGGACCTTCACCCTCAGACGCCTGATCTTCTCCCTCAGACACCTGACCTTCACCCTCAGACGCCTGACCTTCACCCTCAGACGCCTGACCTCCACCCTCAGACGCCTGACCTCCACCCTCAGACGCCTGAGCCTCCACCCTCAGACGCCTGAGCCTCCACACTCAGACGCCTGAGCCTCCACACTCAGACGCCTGAGCCTCCTCACTCAGACGCCTGAGCCTCCACCCTCAGACGCCTG
>JBBPBX010031682.1:16981-34359 GCA_038048925.1 Garcialebias charrua
TATATACATATATATATATATATATATATACATATATATATATATATATATATATATATATATATATATATATATATATATATATATATATATATATATACATATATTTATCTTTTGGAAACCTTTAAAACAAAAACGTGATATCTGGGAGTGTGTACACAAAAACATTGTCTGAATGAGGTCCATGTTATTTTATTCATATACTGTGATTTAGTGAGTTTATTGAAGTTATTTTGTACTGACTGAACTGCACATAACTGTTATAACAAAGCAAAAATAAAAAGGCAACAGTTGAAACTAAGGATTCTTGTTGCCTTCTTAAGCTGAGCATTCAGAAAAAATGTTACACTCACTATTATTGATCTTATTTCAAAGAAGTGGTGAGGCATTTTCTGTTAGTTTGTATGCAGCAAAGTACAAGGGTGACAGCGCCAAGATGGCTGCCATAAATCCTGCGTTTGAGCAGGCTATGCTTGGTCTACTGTATATAATGTCTATGTATATATGTATATATATCTATCTATATATGTATATATATCTATCTATATATGTATATATATATATCTATATATGTATATATATATATATAGTCATTCATTCATTCAACCTTTATTTAGTCAGGTAAATCTCATTGAGCCTCGAGGGCTCATTTACAAAAGTGACCTGCTACTAACTAAAGAATGATGAACAGCAATGGTAGAATTTCTGTTCATCATTCTACATCATATATATATATATATGTATATATATCTATATATATCTATATATATATATATATCTATATATATATATATATATATATATATATATATATATATATATATATATATATATATATATATATATATATATATATATATATATATATATATATATATATATATATATATATATATGATGTAGAATGATGAACAGAAATTCTACCATTGCTGTTCATCATTCTTTAGTTAGTAGCAGGTCACTTTTGTAAATGAGCCCTCGAGGCTCAATGAGATTTACCTGACTAAATAAAGGTTGAATGAATGAATGAATATATATATATACAGTATATATAAATAAAAAAATTAAGGTTCATTGATAAACTTCATCAACTCGTTTAAAAGTTCTTTTCTTTTAATTGAGGATTTTTGGGATTGAAATTGCCCCAAGGCCACACCCTGCCACAGATCTTTGGAGGACACCCCGCGTGGAGATGGTCTTCATCTGGTCTCCATGGGTCAGTCCTCAGTGCTGGTTGATCACCTTCGGTCTCACGCAGGTGCAACCCACTGAGATGAGTTTGGACTCCAGGCGGTAGTGGTAGCTGTGCCTGGCCCTGGCGTCTTGACTCGCCTCAGAACCAGCACCTGATGCAGAATGGGACGGGACTCCAGGCCCCCGTCCTCCAGTCCTTGGTGGTCCAGGCAGGTTTTGAGCAAACAGTGAGCCTGCGACAGCGCATGAGGGAACATGTTGTCATCCCTGGAGATGCTGAGGACAGAGAGGAGACAAAAACTGTTAACAGGACTCTGAGCTTCATGAAGGACAACACACTGAGGAGCTGAAGCCTCACTTGTAGGTCCACGGTGAGATGGAGTCGCTGGCCAAAGAACTGACTTTTAGGCTGGGAACTAAATTGTTTGGGTCCAAACGCAGAGGGACCGTTTCTTCTGCTAAACCTTCAAAGGACTTCCTGTGTGGCTTTGCTGCTGTCTGTGGGACCACCACCACCATCATCATCAACAGGACAGCGCTGACAACCTGAGGAAGAAGAACATTCATTCATTCAACCTTTATTTATACAGGCTAGCCTCGTTGAGCCACGGGGACTCATTTACAAGAGAGACCTGTCTCACTCACACCCAGGGTCAATTTAGAGTCACCAATCAGCCTAACATGCATGTTTTTGGACTGTGGGAGGAAACCGGAGAACCCGGAGAAAACCCACGCATGCACGGAGAGAACATGCAATAACAAGTCACTTTCATCATTGTCGTCGTAATGTCTAGCGAAGACATACTGAAACAAAAAAAATATAAACGTAAAAAACAAACTAACATTGATACTGAGGAAACACATTACATATTTTATTAAAGCAACAATAATCAAGTTTGATCATGAAATAAAGAAACATGTACTTGGGAACCAGTACAATAAATTCTCTCAATAAAAGTTAATGAGACTAACTCGAAAGTATAGACAAAATCATATTTTTAACACGCACTAAAATACGTACGTTCAGTGCAAGTGTATGTTATACATGAACACAGAATTTTAATTAAGTCATCTTTTTAAAAATTCTTAAATTTATAAAGTTGTACATTTTCTGTGACGCGGTTAGAAAAAAAAAAAAATAAGCTTCAAAGATATTTATTGTCAATATTGTGCATCTGTATTATTCTAATTTTATGTCCACTAAAATTGCAGCACAGAAAAGCCATAACAATAAAGAAATACATTATATAAAAACTGGAGCGTGAGATTGATAGGCGGATAGGTGCAGCGTCCGCAGTGAAGCGGGCGCTGTACCGGTCTGTCGTGGTGAAGAGAGAGCTGAGTCAAAAGGCAAAGCTCTCAATTTACCGATCGATCTACGTTCCCACCCTCATCTATGGTCATGAGCTTTGGGTTGTGACCGAAAGAACAAGATCTCGGATACAAGCGGCTGAAATGAGTTTTCTCCGCAGGGTGTCTGGACTCTCCCTTAGAGATAGGGTGAGAAGCTCAGTCATCCGGGAGGGACTCGGAGTAGAGCCGCTGCTTCTCCACATCGAGAGGAGCCAGTTGAGGTGGCTCGGGCATCTGGTTAGGATGCCTCCTGGACGCCTCCCTGGTGAGGTGTTCCGGGCATGTCCCACCGGGAGGAGACCCAGAGGAAGACCCAGGACACGCTGGAGGGACTATGTTTCTCGGCTGGCCAGGGAACGCCTTGGGATTCCCCCGGAGGAGCTGCTCCAAGTGGCTGGGGAGAGGGAAGTCTGGGCCTCCCTACTTAGGCTGCTACCCCCGCGACCCGACCCCGGATAAGAGGAAGAAAATGGATGGATGGATGGATGGATTATATAAAAACAACTATTAAACTTTGGTTTTTGTTTCTGCCTACCGTAATATCTGGTGGAAATACATTTCATAAACAATATTAGACATACAACCTTACCATCTACATTTTAAAATTGTGTAATAATATTATGATCACAGTTATATTAGTTGCAGTGCAAACCATAAAATAATCTTGACATAAATACAGTTTCCCCTTACTTACCTTGTTTCCAAAACCTGAATGGGAGTCTCCCCAAATTCACTTCTGAGACCTTCCCCAAAGTCATCATCTCTGCATAAAAACATATAATGTAGTTCAAACAATAATCAGATATTCTTTTCAACACATTTATCACACAATGACAAATTTATCTAACATATCAAAGCATGTAGGATGATTTAAAAAATAGCATCAAACAGCCATCTTCCATCCTGTTCTGCTGCTAGAAGTAAAATTTGAACTTTTTATGCTCTCCTTTCATCCTGCTTCACTGCATGCTCATGTCCGCAGCAAACTCGTCCACCCCACCGCAAGTTTTACAGATTTTATTCCAAAAATTAATAATTTTTGAGGCCCTTTATACAGGTAAACGTCCAAAGAGGTTGAGATGTATGCATCAACAACATATATTGTGTAGTACAACTAACAGACTTTTAGATTATGAACACCAAATGATCTGCAGACAATATGCTAATTGCTAGTTGTTGTGATCATGCATCTCTTACACAGACAGCACAGTTACAGTACTTTCATCATATCTGCTTGCTGATCCACAATACAATAAGTTAGGATAACTAAATGTACGTATCAAAACAATACTGAGGTTGAATGAGTTAGCTGCTGCCATTAGCATCACGTCAGCTGTAGGCCGGAAAACGGTTTTAGCCTGTTGTAGATAATTTCATGGCATTTGCGCTATCACATGATTCAAGCAAAGACACTTACTTTTCAAGCAGGAAAGTTGCTAACTCTGCATCGCTTGGCAATCCTTTGAGCACTCGAAGCTCTCGCCACCTCCGCCATCTTGAAACAGCTACTGTTTGAGACGGGAGCGTGCCCGGCTGCTGCGCGCTGCAGCTGGGAGAGGCGGGGGGAGGGCGGGGGAAGCTCGTTCATGAAAATAACTCTGTTTTTATTGGCTGGTCAAACACGGCCCGCTCTGGTTTTTATAAATGCTATTTTAACCACCGGGAGACGCCAGAGGAATATAGTATTTCTCAAAGATTACCTGTTTAACATCACTCTGTCAAAAAATAGTGACAGAGAGAAGAAATATGTTTATAAAAAAAGCTACATACTGCAACTTTAAATCCATGTTCCAAATTGCTTCGAGTGAGCACTGAAGAGTTGCAGACGAGACAAAAGTGCAAAAGCAGGGAGGAGGAAAACTTTAGGGCAGGAGAGGAGCAGAGAAGTGACCTGCTTCGCCAAGAGCCGGAAGTGAAAATAGTAAAAATAGTATAAATTAAAGCCGCAAGCGGCGTTGAGGCCCTCGCAGCTTAGCGCCGCTCCGGCCTTATTGTGGCGAGCGTGGGAACTCTAGCTAGTCCGCCCAGTCGCTATCATGGTGCGCATTTGCCAAACATTCAAAATCACATGCAAACTCCAGAGCTCCAGCATCGCCTGCTGGTCTTGTATTCGCCATGTTGCCACAACCACGCCCACATCCTCCAGCGAAAACTTCTAGTGTTTTAAAACACATCAGATCAATGTATTATCTGTCTTCTAGCACAGGATCATCTTGACTAGGTGAAGGGCGTGAGAGATGGAGTGGCTTTAAACCACCAGAAAGTTGTGAAATTTATGACCAAAACTACCCTTTGACCCAAAATGGCCGACTTCCTGTTGGTTTTGGACAAGGGTTCCAAGAGACTTTTTTGTAGGTCCTGACAATTTACACATGTATACCACGTTTCATAATTCTGGGATAAAGCATGGCTGGGGGCTGATTTTTAAAATAAATTCTAGGGGGCGCTGTGGAAGAATCAGGCCACGCCCACTACATATTGGACTGCAGTCCTGTCGAGGGATGGAGAAATATCGATCTTAGTGACTTTGGTGCAGCTGGAAACTTATATTAGGAAGTAATTCCAGCTTGATGTTTCATGGAGAATGGCCAGATTTGAGGCTTGGCCACGCCCACATGCTTTGACATGGAAAAATTCTTTTAACAACTTTTGACCTTCAATGCCTCAAGATTGTGCTGACCGAGTTTGACGCCTGGATCTCAAAAGCTCTAGGACGAGTTCGCTCAGATATGACGTCAATGAAATAGACAAAATTGTGACTTTGACCTAAAATGGCCGACTTCCTTTTGGCTTCGGACCATTGCTCCTACTTTTTTGTAGATCCTGACAAGATACACAGGTGTACCAAGTTTCATTATTCTGGGATAAAATATGTCTGGGGGTTGTGTTTTTTAAATATTCTAGAGGGCGCTGTTGAGGAATTAGGCCACGCCCACCAAGTATTGCACTGGAATTCTGTAGGGGGGTGAACAAGGATCGATGTCAGAGAGCTTGGTGCAGCTAGGCTGAAACATGTGGAATCTAGAGCAAAACGTATGGCGGTGGTGTGACCTGTGACTTCGCCGCGCTACCACGACCACGCCCTCTGCTGAAAACCCTTGGCGCTTTAAAACAAGTGAGACCAACTTGTTATCAGTCATGTGACACAAGGTCATCTGGATTAGGTCAAGAGAGCCAGAGTTGGACCTTTCCAAGCAAAAAAAGTCACTTCCTGTTCTGAGGGGGCGGGGCTTAGGTGAGGTCAGACTATGACAACATAGGATCGTCAAGCATCCAACCAGGATCCCTCATGCCAAGTTTGGTGTCAATAGGCTATATGCCACGGGCTTCCGTTCTAGCACCTCCGCAGTCATTACACAGACGGCGCACTTCCGGTTAGCGGGAAAGACACGAACATAAATGACTAAATACAATTAATAAAACATCGGCATACACACCAATAACAACTCTATACACATATAAAACCATATAAAATTATGGCGACGTTCCCCCTACGGATAGCCGCGATAAATGTTCGCCGAAACCCCCCCGCGGAACAGCTGTTCCCACCGGTGGGCGGACACAACGGTACTCACGTGTAGTGCCGGTAGCGCGCGGCCGCTTCCCGTTTCGGGTCGTTGTCATGGTTTGCTACTAGGAGCTAACGCTAGCAACAACGGAGGTGGATGGGAACCGGAAGTGGCGGGTAGGTGTTGCATTTTGCCGGAAGTACGTCACGCCCCCCCGTGGCATATAGGCTATTGACCTTTAACTGACAAAGTTATAGCGTTTCGTTTGTTTCGGCGAGTACGCCAAGTTCACCGCTCCACCACGCCCCCTGAACATATACGAAAAGTCAATTTTATTGATAACTTTTAAAGGCCCATGCCTTAACTGCATTCTGACCAAGAATGAAGCCGATAGGTCGAACGCCTGAGAAGGAGTTCGTCAAAGTTCGACATGAGTAAAACTGAAAAATGACCAAAATTTGACCTTTGACCCAAAATGGCCGCCTACCTGTGCATTTTAGAGGGTACCTCCAAGAGACTTTTTTTCTTGAATTGGGGAGATCTACCTATGTACCGAGTTTCAGATCTGTACGACCTACGGTTTCCCCCAACTCACGTTAGGGGGCGCTATAGAGCAGTTTGGCCACGCCCACTTGCGATTCCACCAGAATCCAAAAATTTTAGTTGGGGGACAATTTTGGGTGAAGTTTGGTGAGTTTTTGAATATGTTAAAGGCCCCAAACAGCCACGCGAAGTGACGGAAAAATAATAATTTAGAAGAAATCGAGCGATTACAATAGGCCTTCGCAGCGCTTAGCTGCTTCGGGCCTAATAAACAACTGAATGTTAAAATTACCCGCCAGAAAAAGTGAAATTTTGCCAATATGTGTGTGCATTGTATTTTAGCCGGATATCTTATAAAATTTTGAATATGTTTAATTCAATTCCATTCAGTTCATTTATGTAGGACCAAGTCACAACAGAACATTCATATACAAAGTACATAAAAAGTAAGTTGACATTATTTATCTGAAGAGCAGACTGCTTTGAGTTTAATTTTATCACAGACTCTCATTTTGAACAAGCGTGAATGCAACAGTGGAAAGGAAAAACTCTCATGAGGAAGAAACCTTTAGCAGAACCAGGCTCAGGACAAGTGGCCATCTGCTTCGACCGGCTGGGTTTGAGAAGAACAGGAAGGAGGAACAGATGGCAGGTCGAGAATTACATGTTAAGAGAGAAATAGTATTAATTGAAAACTATTCAATTTTAAAAATTCATTTAAGAAAATGAGGTCAATTTGTCCTCTAGTAGTCTAAGCCTATAGCAGCATAACAAGCCAACACTAACTATAGGATTTATCAAAAAGGAAAGTCTTAAGCCCAGTCTTAAAACTTGACAGTGTGTCAGCCTCACAGACAGTATCTGGAAGTTGGTTCCTCAAGAGAGGAGCCTGATAACTGAAAGATCTTCCTCTCATTCTGCTTTTGGAAACTCTAGGAACTGCGAGATGCCCTGCAGTCTGAGAGCAAAGTGCTCTGATAGGAAAATATGGAACAGTAAGATCTCGAATATAAGATGGAGCTAGGCTGTTGAGAGCTTTATAGGTTAGAAGTAAGATTTTGAATTCAATTCTGATTTTGACAGGGAGCCATTGGAGAAAAGTTCAAACTGGAGAGATACGATCTCTCTGGCAGCAGCATTTTGGATTAACTGAAGACTTTTTAAATACATATTTGGACACCCAGATAACAAACCATTGCAATAGTCCAGTGTAGATGGGATAAATGCATGAACAAGTTTTTCTGCATCATTTTAGATAAGATGTTTCTAATTTTAGCGATATTACGCAGGTGGTAGAAGAAGGTTCTAGTAATGTTTTTTAATGTGGGGGTTAAAAGTCATGTCCTGATCAAAAATAACACCAAGATTTTTAATATTAGAACTGGAGGCCAGATTAATGCCATCCAAGGAGGGTGAAAGACTGCAGAAATTATTCCTAAAATGCTCAGGTTCAAAAACCAAAATCTCAGTCTTGTCTGTGTTCAAAAGCAGAAAATTTAAGGTCATCCAGGTTTTTATGTCTTTAAGACATGCTTGTAGTCTAAGTAACTGATTGAATTCATTGGGTTTCATGGACAAATATAACTGTTTATCATCAGTATAACAATACAAATGTATCCCATGCTGTTTAATAACATTACCTAATGAAAGCATACCTGTATATAAGGCAAAGAGTACTTATCCAAACACTGAACCTTGAGGAACTCCATGACTAACTTTGGTGTATGAAGAATAATCATTACTTACACACAAATTGGAATCTGTCAGATAAATAAGATTTAAACCAATTTAGAGCTGTTCCTGTGTGGTGTAGTGGGTGGCCGTGGTGTAGTGGTAATGGCAGTCGACCCCTGATCGGCAGGTTGGAGGTTCGAATCCCGCATCCGCCCACCATGTGTCGTTGTGTCCCTGGGCAAGACACTTAACCCCAAGTTGCTCCCGGTAGGTCTGGATGGCGCCTTGCAAGGCAGGCTACCACTACCGGTGTATGAATGTCTGAATGAATGGGTGGATGGCTGGTATTGTAAAGCGCTTTGGGGCTCCTCACAAGGGGCTGGAAAGCGCTATATAAATAAGCTCCATTTACCATTTACCATTTAATCCCGATATCAGATTCAAGCCTCTGTAGTACAACATTTTGATCAACTGTATTAAAGGTCCACTGACATGTTTTTTTACTATTCATAAAATTGCTCCAAAAAAATAATATATATATATTATCATTTAAATATGTTCGTTATTGCAAACAAAATGATAAATCACTTTAATTTAGCTTTAAAAGTGATTTTGAACGTCAAGCCGTGTTTAATCTTGGAAAATCCGATTACACACGAACGCACCATCTGTGACGTAGTGAGAGGCAGAGGGCTCTGGTCTCTTTAATAGCGGACAATTTAAAACCCGATGAATTTATGTTTATTAAATTTGTTCATTTTTTTACAAAAGAAACAATACAAGACAATCTCATAAATGATATTGTACAAAATATAAAAAAATGAAAGGTAGCAGAAAGAAGAATAAATCTTATTATATCTGCCCCTTACTTCCAACAATCAGATTAAACAACAATAATCAACCATGTAAACAATAATAATCTTCAACCAACTTTTTTCCAACAATCAGATTAAACAATAATAATCTTCAACCAACAGTACAAAATGACTAACTCTTTTCTAATTTTCTAACTAATACAATACACATTACGCTATTTCACATATATTTTTTTAACACATTTGTTTTGATCATTTTCTTAAATGTAAACATTGACTTGGCATTTTTAACTACATTCTCCAAGCCATTCCATAATCTAATTCCCTGGATTGAGGTAGAACGTCCCTTCAAACTAGTTCTGAATTGTGGTTTTACAAACATCTCTGTCCCCTTAAGATTATAACAACTTTGTCTTTTAACAAAATGCATTTGGATATTTAAAGGCAATGCATTATTTTGAGCTCTATACATAACTGATAAAATATTATAGTCTACCAAATCATGGAACTTCAATAACTTTAGTTGATAAAATAATGTATTTGATGGATGACGGTAATGTTTTCTAGTGATAATTCTTACAGCTCTTTTCTGTAATACAAAAATAGGCTTTGTGATTGTTTTACACGCATTCCCCCAAACATCAATACAATAGATTAAGTGTGGAACAATGATTGTGTTATACAACAAATACAGAGCTTTATCATTCAATAGGTCTCTGACTTTGTACAGTACTGCAATCGATTTAGCTATCAATCTATGTGAAGATTTGAGTTATTTGTCTTCATTTTGGGAAGCAGAAAATAGTTTGGGTGATGGAACAAGAAACAACAGGATCTAATTTAGGTCTGATGCTGTATCAGACTTACCTTCATGTGAGCTGCTCACACGCGCGCACTGTGACAAGCACAGAGCTCTGCCCGGTGTTACATCACAGATGGTGCGTTCGTGTGTACGGTAATCGGATTTCCCTCTCAGTGGGCAGGTTACCCTGACTCAAGATATACTGGTCTGGGGACATTTCTGGGTGGAGTTTGCGTGTGTTATTTATTTATTTAATTTATTTATAATATGTATTCATAAAAAAAAAATCCAAAAACGATAAGATACAAAACATAAAATGAAAGGCAGCAGAGAGAAGAAAAAATCTTATTATATATGCACCTTTTTTCAAACAATTAGTTCAAACAATAATAATCTTCAAGTACCAGAACAAAATGAATAACTCTTTCAAATTTTTCTAACTCTAATATAATACACATTAAGCTACTTCATATATATATTTTTAACAATTCAGTTTTGATCATTTTCGTAAATGTACACATTGACTTGGCATTTTTAACTTAATTCTCCAAACCATTCCACAATCCAATTCCCTGGACTAATCCAATTTCCTGGATTGAGGTAGACCGTCCCTTCAAACTACTGTAGTTCTGATTTTTGGTTTGACAAATATCTCTATCCCCTTAAGGTTATAACAACATTTCTTTTAACAAAATTTATTTGAATATTTAAAGGTAATGTGTTATGGGCCGCGGCTATGACGCAGGGGTTAAGAGTGCGGTCCATGTTTGAGGCTAGTCCTCGTACTGGTGTCGCGGGTTCACATCCCGGTCCTGACGACTTTTCCACAATGTCTCCCCCACTCTTGTCCCGTTTCGCCCTCCATCCTCTACAACAAAAATGGGCCACTAGAGCCGAAAAAAACCCGCAAAAAAAACAACAAAATAATAAAAAAAACAAAGGTAATGTGTTATTCTGAGCCCTATACATTACTGATAAAATATTATAATCTACCAAATCAAGGAACTTAAATAATTTCAGTTGATAAAATAATGTGCTTGATGGATGACAGTAATGCTTTCTAGTGATAATTCTTAAAGCTCTTTTCTGTAAAACAAAAATAGGCTTTGTAATTGTTTTACACGCTTTCCCCCAAACATCAATACAATAGAATAAGTGTGGAACGATTGTGTTATACAACAAATACAGAGCTTTATCATTGAATAAGTCTCTGACTTTATACAGTACTGCAATAGATTTAGCTATTTTTATTCTTACAGGGTTTATGTGTTGTTTCCATGTCAGTTTGTCATCAATGATAACACCCAAAAACTTCACCTCACTCACTCTACAAATCTCAACATCCTCAATTTTAAATGGAACATCAACAGTTCTCTTTTTATTACCAGTACTCAATATCATGTACAGTAATTAGTTTTATCTAGATTTAATGATAATTTATTAAGTTTAAACCAAGTTTGTATTTTGACAAATTCTGTCTTCATCAACTCCAACATCCGTTCTATATCTTTACCCAAACAAAACAATGTGGTATCTTCTGCAAAGAAAACACATTTAAGAAGTCCTGACACATTTACCAAGTCATTCCCATATAAAATAAAGAACTCTGGTCCAAGTACAGAGCCTTGAGGAACTCCACATGTGATGTTGCAGAGGTCAGATCTTACACCATTTATTTGTACAAACTGTTTCCTATCTTTCAAATAGCTAGATACCCACTGTAATGCTGGTCCTCCTACCATATTCATTCAAAATTTCAAGGAGAATAGTGTGGTCAATGTAGAGTTTTTTGCTCTAAACCCATACGGCCTGCTCCTTAGACCATTTTGTTGATCAATAAATTGATCTAGTCTGGTCACAAATAGTTTTTCTAGAATTTTTGAGAACTGTGGTAACAAGGATATTGGTCTATAATTATTGAATGCACATTTATCACAATTTTTAAAAAGAGGAACTACCTTAGCTACTTTCATATTATCTGGAAATATTCCTGTTGAAAATGATAAATTACATATACAGTATATGTAAACGGCTCTATAACATGACTCATTATGTCCTTTACAAACATCTAATCCATGCCCACCCAGTCTTTTGATCTCTTGCCTGTAAGAATTTTATTTTTATTTTATTTTTTTATGTTCTCTCCGTGCATACAAGGGTTTTCTCCTGTTACTCTGGTTTACTCCTACAGATCAACACCATGCATGTTAGGCTGATTGGTACAGTCATTCGTGTGAGTGAGAGAGTGAATGGTTGTTTGTCTCGTCTAGGTGGCCCTGTGAATGTGATGGACTTGCGACTTGTCCAGAGTGTACCCCGCCTCTCACACAGTGACTCCTGGATATGGGCACCAGTGACCCCTGCAACCCAAAAAGGAAGAAGCAGGTGAAGATAATGGGTGGATGTATCAAATGCAGCACTGAGGTTTAACAGGACCAGTATAGACACAAGTTCACTGTCAGAGGTCATGAGAATGTCATTAGTAACTTTTACCAGTGCTGTTTCTGTGCTGTGGTGAGCTCGAATCCCTTACTGAAACTCCTAAAACAGATTATTTCTTTGCAGATGTTCACACAACTGACCTGTAATATCTAAAACATTAAGTCTGGTTCTCTGGACATTCAAATTTTTTTTAATGTTTTTTAAAATTGTAGCATCGTTTCGTCTTTTGTCCGAAAGACTTCTTCAGTCTGAGGTGTTGTATTCAGCTCAGTCTTATAAATAGCATCTTATGATAGTGGATCAACCAGTTTGCTGCTGACAGGTTGATCCACTATGATAAGATGCTATTTATAAGACTGAGCTGAATATAGCACCTCAGACTGAAGAAGACTTTCGGACAAAAGATGAAATGTTGCTACAAATATTTTGTTTTATTTTGTTTTTTGAATGTCCAGAGGACCAGACTTAACTTTTTTTTTCTACCTGGATTATTGAGCATGCATCAGGATATGACCTGCAACTATTTTCTCTAAAAAATGTTTTAGATGAAAGTTAGATTACCGTATTTTCCGGTCTATAAGTCAAACCTTTTTGCCTAATTTGCATGCCCTGCGACTAATAGAGAGGTGAGACTTGTTTATGGATTTCCCCCCCATATTTTTAGACCAAATTTTGGCTCAGATATGACCGTTTTTCATTTTGGCAAAAAATGGTGCAGTACCACTTTTGGCCGCTAGGGTACACCGACTGTTCCCACCTCATGTGTCCAAAGGCAGCCTCCTCTGGTCGGACTGACTCTGTGGCAGCCCGGCCTCCTGCTCTGGAGCTCTGACACTTCCAGAGAGTCCACCGACCGTTCCCACCTCATGTGTCCGAAGGCAGCCTCCTCTGGTCGGACTGACTCTGTCGCTGCCCGGCCTCCTGCTCTGGAGGTATGTTAGCTGTGTTTGTTAGCAAAAACGGTTACTATTTATCTAAATAACTCATGAACTACCGGACAGATTTTCTTTAAACTTACAGAAAGTAATTACTGTGTGGTCATTTACAAACTGTTAGCTGTTGGAATTGTTTGAGATAAAATTCAATCTTTTAGCTTCGTAAATATGCAGCTGTTAGCTCGTTGTTTTTCCGGAGACTATTTATCTAAATAAGTCATGAACTACAGAACAGATTTTTATCAAACTTACAGAAAGTAATCACAACATGGACATTTACAAACTGTTACCTGTATGAGACATTTGAGCTAAAATTAGATTTATTTATAATTTATTTTCGCAGCGCACGCGACGGTTTGGAAGACGTCAAAGCGAAACAATTTAAATCCAGCAGATTTGACCATTTCGTGAATTTATTAAGGAACGGTTACGCTCAGGAACACTTGTGCTATAATGTCAGCTAAGAAATATATATTTTTAAGCGTTTATTTTGCTAAATTTTAAAGAAAATGCTGCGGTCCCACCTGGGCGGGTGCTCGTAGCGAAACTATTTTTGAAATCCAGCCGATTTAACAATTGCGTTCATTTATTAAGGAAAGGTTAAGCTCAGACACATCTTTGCTATAATTTTCAGTAAACAAATAATATTTTTTACCTTGTTAATTTTGTTAAAAGTCCTTCCGTGCATGCTCCTGTGTCTGCCATTTTCAGCAGGGCAAATGACGCGCTGACGGGTCGCATAGCGGTGACGCATAATAGATGCGACTTAAATAGAGGTGCAAAACGTTTATGGATTTTTCCAATTTATTGCCAATAATTGGACAATGTGACTTATAGAAAGGTGAGACTTATCAGGCGGAAAATACGGTAGATATAGGTCTATAATTGGCCAGGATTCCTGAGTCAAGGTTAGGTTCCTTAAGTAAAGATTTAATTACAGCAATCTTAAAGCTCTAAGGTATGTAACCATTCATTAGAGACAAATTAAGCAGATCCAAAATGTGGCTACTAATTAAGGGAAATATCTCTTTAAATAGCCTGGTTAGGATGGGATCAAGCAGACATGTGGGTGGTTTGGATGAAACTATTATTTTTGACAATTCAGAGAGCTCAACAGGACAAAACAGACCTAACATAAATCAGTTTCTAGTGAAATTTTTAACGTTGCCTCATCTGACACAGAACCAGAAGCGATAGTAGGAAGGATGGTTTTAATTTTTTTTTCTCAGGTTGAAATAATTTTATTTATTAAAAAAAATCAATGAACTCATCACGACTTATAGTTGTAGGGATACATGGTTCAACAGAGATGGGATTTTTCATTAGACTAGCTATGGTACTGAAAAGGAATCTGGGGTTATCTTTTATTTTCATGAATTTAAGATGAATATAATATAAAGTTCTAGCTTTACAGAAAGCTTTTTTACAAGGTCTCCAAGATAAATAACATTCTTCAGTTATTAAAAGAGGTTTTGGAAAATATTCACTGTATGTACAAGTGATGTTTTTTGGAGTAGCCCAATTCAAGATGGCTGCAACAACTAATCAAACTTAATAAGCATAAAAATGGCTTTGACTCAATCAATTGTAGAGATACAGAACTAAATTTTGGTGTGGAGACTCATTTGCAACTCACACTCTTGAATCTTATCAGACTGAGCCAGAACTTTGATTAAAGTTCTGTCCTGCAAGGATGTGGACAACATCCATATTTTAAGGAATGTAACTTTCATTATTTTGTAACATGTCTCCTGTCACTTGTTGTGAAACAGGAAAAGCAGCTGAAAAAACTTTACCAGCAGATTTGTTTCTACAGACAGCTGAATAAAACCCAAGAAGATTTAACATTGAAAATATCACACAAGCTACTTGTACAAAAGTAAGAAATTACTGTATTTAAAATACAGATAAAATGAATGGCTGAGTGTGTTTATAAACCACATACTTTCTGTTCAACTTCTTTAAGTGTCATTCTTGGACTATTTTCTCATTTGTGACACCTACTGTTTAGGAAGAGGACTGCATGATCCAAGGCACTGATTCATTCATTCATTCATTCAACCTTTATTTATACAGGCTAGCCTCGTTGAGTCACGGGGACTCATTTACAAGAGGGACCTGTCTCACTCACACCAAACAACCATCCACTCTCACACTCACACCTAGGGTCAATTTAGAGTCACCAATCAGCCTAACAAGCATGTTTTTTGGTCTGTGGGAGGAAACCGGAGTACCCGGAGGAAACCCACGCATGCACGGGGAGAACATGCAAACTCCACCCAGAAAGGCCCCGGACCGGGATTTGAACCGGCAACCTTCTCGCTGAGAGGCAGCAGCTCTACCAGTTGTGCCACCGTGCTCAAGAAACATGTACTTTATGTTGATGCCACATCTCAGAATATCCCATCTTAAAACTCAAGTCATTTATTCCATTAAGTAGCTGTGATTTACAGTGGGAAATATGAATATCAAATCTAAAATGTAAGCTCTCAGAAATTAGTTTTTCAGATCATACCATTGACTGGTTCTCTATCTTTCAGATCGGAGGCAATGTGTTCAGCACAATGGTACTTCCTCCAGTTATTTAACAGTCAACAATGGTGTACCACAAGGCTCAGTCTTAGTACCCACCATCTTTACAATCTACATAGGTAATATAGGTCAGAACATCCCTGTTGCATCCTTACATTTCTATGCTGATGATACAGTTGTTTATTGTCGAACTAAAACAGTTGCTAAGGTTTTCCAGCTTTTGCAATCCGCCTTTGACATCATCCAGTCAGTTTTGTTCAGTCTCAAACTTGTCCTAAACGTCGACAAAACCAAAAGGATGCTGTTTTCAAACAGGAAAGTGGTCCCAGCTGTTCTTTCTTCGATTTTATCCTCAAATGGCGCCCCTATTGAATTTGTCGATTCCTACAAATATTTGGGTATCTCGGTCGACTCGCGTTTCTCTTTTAAGCTCCATGGGTAAACCTAGTAAGAAAACAGAAAGTTAAATTGGGTTTCTTTATCAGAAATAGGTTCTGTCTAACTTTAAATGCTAGGAAATGGTTTATAACTGCTACTTTCCTTCCCTCCATTGAAATTATTTACATGAACACTTCTACTTGCACTCTGCAGATGTTGGACGCTGTCTATCATGGTAATCTAAGCGTTATAACTGTCTGTAACTACCGTACCCATCACTGCACCCTGTATTCACTGCTTAACTGGTCACCAATGACTTCAAGCAAACTCTCTCACTGGTACATTTTCATCTTTAAAGGACAACACACCCACCGTGACAGTTAACAATTCACCATATTGGACAATACTGTAGTAGAATATGATGTCTATTTTCATTTTTGCATTTGGGCCAGGCGAGTGTAAAAAAACAAAAACCGAGTCCCGGAAGCACCCGGAAACCCCTCCGAAGATTGCCGAACTCTGGAGTGACGTAAAAAAGGACCCATTCAGAAGGCACTGCAATGGATCTTACGCTCCGACTTTGCCACACAGTCATAACCAGTCATTTTTTATCCTCCATCCTTACACATGTAAGTGTGACTGCTGCTAAAACCTCACTTCACCCGCTGTTGCAGCCGCGCACACACAGAGCTCAGACCCGCACACTCATACATCAGAACCGACGGTCATCGCAGCTGCAGACCCGCACACACACAGCTCAGACCCGCACACTCATACATCAGAACCGATGGTCATCGCGGCTGCAGACCCACACACACAGAGCTCAGACCCGAACACTCATAGCTGACACCTTATTATGCTAACTAGCATAGCATTAGCATTATGCCAACTAGCCACAGGCTAGCGACACACATTTTCATGAAAAAGTGCGTGAATATTACCAAACTATGGTACATTTAAAAGCCTGCTCTATTATTCATTCTGTTCTGATGTCAAAAATTAAATTGAGCAAAGTCTTACCCGCAAAACCTCCCGTTTTCTTACAACTGTCGAGGTCCGGGCCTTCTTCGCTGGTCGGTCCTCGGAGATGAGTCCAGTTTCCAGGGAGAGGCACATTCTTCCTTCAGTCTCGTACCACTTTTCCCCTTAAATCCAAATGCTGGGCAACACATCGGTTCGGCATTTTCTTAGTTTGTTTATT
>JBBPBX010031683.1:0-13199 GCA_038048925.1 Garcialebias charrua
GACATAAAGGGAGGGGCCATCTCCCCCCCCCTCCCTCACGGCTCACGGGGTGTTAGCCTAATCAATAAACCCCAGCAGGGTGCCTCGGTTCTGTCTGCAACAGACAGGCCCAGAGGCACCTGCAAGCAGGCCCGACACTCCTCACAAAGACAGGTGAAGGGGGTCACGTGCTCCAGCCCCCACTCCATTGTAAACCATGGGGCAAACAATACACAAACCAAACAAACCCGTGACACTTCCCCGCTCCAGGGGTGCGCGCCGACAGAATCTGAGGACCCACCTTCCTGGCCACCTATTCAACGGTTCCCAGTAAGGGACGGGGGGGGGGTGGGGGAGCCACGGCAGAAGCCCGCAGGCTAACACCAGCTTCACACGTTCACGAAGGCAGTTGTGATGAAACATTAGGGTATGTAAACAAGCCAGGGCTGAATCAGACTCCTCTTCACTTTAATCAAAGAGGACTGAGCTCTCTGTCACCAACCAATATAAAGTCTGCTCGGCACAAATGACCATCTCCAAATTCTCATGCTGAAGCTGCCCCCTCATCCATGGTGGGCGACATGCAATGCTCAAGCAGTGATCTTGTAGTCGTGACCGCGCTCAATGTGCTGACTCAGTTCTGCTCTTCAATGACGTACCCCCACCGGGTGAAACACAGTCCAACGGGGATTTGTCAGGCTCCAGGACCCTTTTAAGGCCGGAGACCAGTAAACCAGGCCCAACCAGGAAACGGGCTGGGGCCAGGAGATCTGCTCGTTTACAAAACTTGTAACCCCTCCAATCCATGACCCCCAACAAAAAGAGGAAAAACAGACATTCTGTCCCGCTTTTTTCTAATAATGACAACAGATTGCCTCTGCCCCCAGACACCCATGATCAGAGCAGTAGGGCGGTACATCTGCAGGAAGGTCCTCTCCCTAACGTGGTTGACCTTCAAGGAACCACAAGAATTAGGGCCCTTGAGGGAGAGCTGGTTCTACCACCTGCTCCTCTGCAGGGACCCTCCACGTCACCAGAAGGGACAGTCTCGCCACTTAGGCTGAGAGCTGTGGCAAATTTCAGTTTGGTGGTGGAAAGGGACAAGCTGGTGGCCTCAGGCCTGCCAGAGAATGTGGTAAATACCATTCAAAATACACGAGCTGGGTCAACTCAGTCTCTTTACGCCCGGAAATGGCATATTTTTGAAGCCTAGTGCACAGAAAGAAATATTATTTCTTATGCATGTGACCTGGCTCAGCTCCTCACCTTTCTTCAGGACTTGCTGGAGAAAGGTTGTTCTTTTTCAACAATTAATGTGTTCCAATCAGCAATTTTGGCCTGTCATGAAGGCTAGGGGAGCAGGATGCCTGGCGCGTATCCGCTCATAATAAGATTTATGAAGGGCGTGCTGAGAAAGAGACCCCCCAGGAGAATCTTGACCCCTGGATGGGATCTTAGTCTGGTCTTGGGGGCTCTCTGTGATCCCCCATTCGAACCACTGAGTGACATTAAGATAGATTTATTATCTTATAAGACCGCTCTTCTCCTGGCGCTTTGCTCGGCGAAACGTGTGGGTGACCTCCACCTTGTCCGTACACCCAATGTGTACCAGGTTCGCCCCTGACGGGTCAAAGGTCACCCTAAGGCCTAATCCCGCATATATCCCCAAGGTCTTGACTCTAAACCACAGAAGTCTGGACTTTGATCTCTCTTCTTTTCCACCTGCTCCTGTCCTCACTCAGGAACAGGAAAGGCTAAAGGCTCTCTGCCTCGTGAGAGCTTTAAGCACTTACATGCAGAGAACAGCCGAATGGAGAAAAACAAATCAACTGTTTGTGTGATTTGCAGCACCTGCTACCGGAAAGGCCCTATTAAAGCAACGCCTCTCACACTGGGTGACTGAAGCCATAAAAAGGACATATAGTAGCAAAGGTCAACAGGTGCCCTCTGAAGTGCGCGCTCACTCTACTCGGGGCTTGGCCACCTCGTGGTCACTGTTCAAGGATGTATCAGTTGCAGACATTTGTGCTACTGCAAACTGGAGCTCATTAAACACTTTTGTAAAGCATTACAGTTTGGATGTTACTCCGTCTGATGTCACTCAGGCTGTCCTTTCTAACACACAGTAGAAAGCAGCCTTGAGATGCCTGCTGAATAGAGGAAGACATTCACACTAGCATGCATTTTACTGAGCATTTCAAGGGCGTGAATGAATTACGTTCCCATAGCATATGTTGCACCGAGAGACATGACTGAAAGGTGTCACGTTGCGGTGTGTGAGAGAACCCAGTGGGTGCAGACAGGTAATCACTCGGAGACAGAAGTAGAAAAAAGTCCAAAAAGTTTAATCACAAAATCAAAGCACTGACGTGGCAATGAAACACAAAACTCAGAGAACTGTAGCTAGAACTGTGGCTTACTCTAAACTGTAACTAGAACTGTGGCTTGGCTCAATAAACTCTAAACTAGAAAACTGTAGCTCAAACAGTGGTAGGAATACTGGAACTCAAGCATGAAGAGACGTACTCACAAACCAAGGAGCTGGACACGACACACCAGGGGAAAACTAATGAATGACCCGACAACGAACAGACTGCAGACAGAGTATATATACACACAGATAAGACAGGGAGTAACAACATACATCTGGGAACAATTAACAGAACAAGGCTAACTCTGAAACGTGGAAGGTAAACCAGGGTGACAGAACTCTAGGTTGAATTAATAATAAATCAAACATCTGGACTAAATTAGAAGGGGACCTAAAAACATGTAGACTACACCAGAAGGGGACCTAAAAATAAACATGAAGACTAAACTAGAAGGGGACCTAAAGGAAATATGCAGACTGAACTAGTGAAGACTAAACTGGAAGGGGACCTAAAGGAAATATGCAGACTGAACTAGACGGGGACCTAAAATAGAATAAACATGAAGACTAAACATGAAGACTAAAAAATAGAATAAACATGAAGACTAAACATGAAGACTAAACTAGAAGGGAACCTAAAGGACAAAGGTGGGCACCGCTAATTAAAAAATTAGTTCCACAATTTCTAAAACGCTTATTAATTTTTTTAGGTCCACAATTTCAAAAGCACAAATGTCTTATGAAAATTAGGGGAAGCTAATCTAATCCGCTATTTATATATTTCTATATTATATATATATATATATATATATATATATATATATATATATATTTATATATAGCCGGCAGCGTTATCAATATTTGCACTACACTGCCAACTGAAAAGTAACAAAAATGATCCTAAAAGGATGAAATTACAAAAATCAAAGGATTTATTTAATACTTTACGTACATATATTCTATTGGGCCACGAAATTAACAAAAAATAGAATGATCTTTTAATCCCTAAAACCACGTTTAAATCTCAAATACACGGGTGTGTCGCCACCGCATTTATACATAAAAGTAACCCAAAATACATGAAACTAACAACTCGCCGTCGAATGGTCGACACAAAACACACAATAAACTCCTCCGGCCACGTTAATTTGGCTTGAAACAGCGGTGTTATTTATGGATTTCATTAGTAACCCAGCACTACCGGTGTAACAGGCAGACACAGCGTCAATAGGTAGTCAACAGATTTAATGAAAAGTAACCCAAAATACATGAAACTAACAACTCGCCGTCGAATGGTCGACACAAAACACACAATAAACTCCTCCGGCCACGTTAATTTGGCTTGAAACAGCGGTGTTATTTACGGATTTCATTAGTAACCCAGCACTACCGGTGTAACAGGCAGACACAGTTAGCGTCTATAGGGAGTCAACAGATTTAATGAAAAGTAACTAAAATACATAAAAATAACGACTCACCGTCGAATGGTCATCACAAAACACACAATAAAATCATCCGGCCACGTTAATTTGGCTTGAAACAGCGGGTTATTTACGGATTTATGAAGACACCGAGCGCAGCCAGCTACAGAATTAGCCCCTGAGTTCAACTATGACCCGGAAGTTGTCAAGATGGAATAGTCCATTTTTAGTAGGGGGATAAAGAAATCGACCGTTTTTTTTATTGCGTATTTAATGATCGTTTTCATCGTAACTATAATTATTTTTATGTTAAATGTACATTAACAAGCATGAGCAATGTTAGTGATGTAGGTGACTGCACGGGGCGAGGCGGGGCCGGGGCCACTGCTGAAATGGGACCCCCAGGCATTTACCTACATGGTAGAGCCCAGTCTGTTCTCAGCTCTGCCCCCCTCCCCCTCACACCCTTTCCTCCTCTGCTGTTTACGTGGGGAAAAAGGTAAAAAACAAGCAGCATAAAAGCTTGTAAATAAGTTTATTGGTTTTTACTGATAGATAATTAGTTATTAGCGGTACTGCATTTTAAATAAAAATAGCATAAATCCGCTTATGAATTATAAAAGTTAGTCAATTCACAAAAACGCTGACAAAAAGTTTAGGTCCACTGTAAGCGGAATAGCGCTTTAGCGCTCTCTAGCGGTCTGTGCCCACCACTGCTAAAGGAAATATGCAGACTGAACTAGACGGGGACCTACAATAAACATGAAGACTAAACAAGAATAAACATGAAGACAAGACCAACAGGAAGGAGCCATCCTTATAGTACCCCCCCTCAAGGACACCCCCAGGTGACCCCAAGAAAACCCGCCAAAAAAACCATGGCAGGCAAACGGAGGAAACCGTAAGGAATGGCGGACACGAAGGAAACACAAGGACAGGGAACAAAACACAAGAACAGGGCACAGAACAAAAACGAAACACAAAGGCCAAAACCAGAAAAAACAGCGAGAGCCACAAGGGACAAAACCAGAACCAGGAACATAGCGGAGACCAAATCTTGACTGAACCCAGTACAAAACTAGAAACTCAAAACAGCACTAAGCATCGTGGCTAGGAAGTCGACAGTGGCCAAAGACCCCTCAGGAGGACGACCGGGAGACAGTCCGTCGCGCAGGATCCCATCTGATGGACAACCGGGGGGTTGCCCAACGTGTAGGACCACGTCAGGTAGGCGACAGTGAGGCCATCTAACATCAACGGCAGGAACTATGACGGCAAAACCTTCACCGGCCGGTGCACAAGGTGAAGGAACATCAGCGTGCACAGAGATATCGACAGTCGACGTGGAGACGTTGAGCGAAGATACGTTGAGCGGCCTAGAGACGTTGAGTGAAGATACGTCGAGCAACGTGGAGACGTCGAGTGTTGAGACATCTGGCGAGGAGACGTTGAGTGTTGAGACATCTAGCGAGGAGACGTTGTGTGTCGAGACATCTGGCGAGACGTCGAAAGTTGAGACATCTGGCCAAGAGACGTCGAGAATCGAGACATCTGGCGAGGAGACGTCGAGAATCGAGACATCTGGCGAGGAGACGTCGAGAGTCGAGACATCTGGCGAGGAGACGTCGAGAGTCGAGACATCTGGCGAGGAGACGTCGAGAGTCGAGACATCAGGCGAAGAGACGTCGAGAGTCGAGACATCATCAGGCGAAGAGATGAGAGTCGAGACATCATCAGACGAAGAGACGAGAGTCGAGACATCATCAGGCAAAGAGACGTCTGGCGTGGAGACGTCTGACGTGGAGATGTCTGGCGCGGAGACGTCTGGCGTGGAGTCATCAAACGTAGTGACGTTATCGATGTGGAGACCCTCAGTCGATGTTGAGGCATCAGCTGTGCGTGGACCCTCCGTAGACGTGGAGGTGTCTGTCACGCTGGGACCCTCCGTAGTGGTGGAGGCGTCTGCGGTGCTGGGACCCTCTGTAGACATGGAGGTAGCACCCTCCGGAACCGGAGGCAGGGCAAGCCCTATGGAACTGGAGGTAGGGTAGCGCCCTCTGGAACCGGAGGTAGGGCAGCGCCCTCTGGAACCGGAGGCAGGGCAGCACCCTCTGGAACCGGAGGTAGGGCAGCGCCCTCTGGAACCGGAGGCAGGGTAGCGCCCTCTGGAACCGGAGGCAGAGCAGCGCCCTCTGGAACCAGAGGCAGGGCAGCACCCTCTGGAACCAGAGGCAGGGCAGCGCCCTCTGGAAACGGAGGTAGGGCAGCGTCCTCTGGAAACGGAGGCAGGGTAGCACCCTCTGGAAACGGCTGCGAGACCTCAGGGCAGCAGAAGATGTGGATGACACCCTCCGGGTCTGGGTCCCACCTGGAACAGGGAGCGTGGTACGCAACCCCCAGGACCCTTCCCGTACAGGAAACGTGAGGGGCACCCTCTGTTGATGCTGAAGGCATGGCACCCTCTGTGGATGCTGTAGGCATGGCACCCTCTGTGGATGCTGAGGACATGGCACCCTCTGTGGATGCTGAGGACATGGCACCCTCTGTGGATGCTGAGGACATGGCACCCTCTGTGGATGCTGAGGACATGGCACCCTCTGTGGATGCTGAGGACATGGCACCCTCTGTGGATGCTGAGGACATGGCACCCTCTGTGGATGCTAAGGACATGGCACCCTCCGTGGATGCTGAGGACATAGCACCCTCCGTGGATGCACCATCTGTGGATGCTGGAGACATAGTACCTTCTGTGGATGCTGAAGACACAGCACCCCCTGTTGGCGCCAATCCGGAGTCCTTAGTGTCCGGGCTCCCTGTAGTAGCAGCACCTCCTGTGGAAACTAGGGACGACTCAGCAGGACGACAAGAACACGAGAGGTAGAAAAAACTGAGTGAATGATCTTCAGGATTGTGATAATCTCAAATAACTGTGCGAAGTCAGGATGAACTAAATAACTGTGTCTAGATATCAATAGCTGCTCCATCATCAGGAAAACATTGTTTTTATAACGAGGACTTGTACTAGAGACAGCAGACAAAAACAGGTTCAAGAGCTGCTGAAGAACACCCAAAACCTCACACTCCAGTCCATCAGAAAAATGTGTGTGGAGCTGTTGAAAGAGTAGAGTGACCTTGTGTTCTAGTTCCACAGCGCCCCCTGCGGATACTGGGGTGACAGCACCCTCTACGGATGCTGGAACAACGGCGCCCTCAGTAGGTGTAGGGCTAACAGCACTCTCTGTGAAAACAGGAGACTCAGAAACACACGGGGAGGAGGAGTCAGAATTATTCAATGCACTTATCAAAGACCTAACAGAATGTAAAACGTCTGTGAGGCCAGGAATCTGCAGCAAGTTGGGTGTAGAAGTTATTAGTCCTTCCATAAGGGAATACGACTTTAATTTGTAATGTGGGTCCGGGTTTTTGCTAGCAGCTATGCTCAGTCCGTCCAGCTGTTCGAGTATGGGAATTAATCAGAGGCGGCCGCCACTAGAGGGCGCTAGGAGCGCCGCCCCTCCTTGGAACTGCAGCTCTTCTTCTTCACCATTTGAAGATATATATATTTTTTTTATATAAAAGTGAAATAATAAAATAAAAATATTTCGAAATGCATGCATATATGTTTTTAGTTGTGTAGGATAAATATTTTATGAGTAATGATTGTTTGTTTCAAAAAACGTTTTCTGATTGTGAGTGACGTACTTCCGGTTTCCCCGCTCGGCGCCGCCTGGGGGCTTTTCCCATGCTTTTCCATTGAATCTAATTATAACTAGCGGCCGCTAGCGGCCGTAGCTTATGTCCCATCTGTACAAAACTTTTGGACTGTACAGGTCGCATTTTCCGTCGCCCTCGAGCCTGGACTCGTCTCTTATCGCCACGGATCGCCAGCACTTCCGGTTCGAGCCGAGGAAGGAGGGGGAGCGGGGGACCATCTCTGTTTACAGTCAGAGCTGATCACACGGCCAACTAGCGACGTTGAAACAGCTGTAATTATTAATGGTGCCTTTCTACACAGGTAAGCAAGTAATAATTAGTGAGTTTAATAAATCGCTGAGCACACATGAGCAAAGTTTGAGCTGTTCTCATCTGTGTTCGGGACGTGGTGGTGTGTGTGGGTGGTTGTTGCAGTCAGTCACAGTAGCTAGTAGCTGTGCTCATGGTTGTGGTGTACTGCAACATTATAAAAGTTGCTACTTGCTAGTTATAAACCCGAATGTGTGAAGACGACTCCTGTCTGTCCATCTTCAGCTCATCATGAACTGTTTACTCCTCAGAGTGTCTGACTGTGTTAGTTAACTTTTGTCTCGTTTCGTTTAGCAGCAGTTTTTTTTTCATTCATTCATTCAACCTTTATTTATACAGGCTAGCCTCGTTGAGTCACGGGGACTCATTTACAAGAGGGACCTGTCTCACTCACACCAAACAACCATCCACTCTCACACTCACACCTAGGGTCAATTTAGAGTCACCAATCAGCCTAACAAATTGCAAGTTGCAAATTTTCTGATGAATAAATCTGAATGAATAAATAAACTTTAGTTTTAGTTTAGCTTAGTTAAACTTTAGTTTCATTATAAGTTGTGCTGTTGTTTCAAAGACACTCTAAACTTAAATAAATCAAGTAGCAGAAAGATTTAAGCATTAAATAGTTTGAAATTTTCATGTTATGAAACAGTGATTATATAATTATTTGAATTTAATTTTAATATTATAAAGATCACTGTGGATGGAATGCAATTGAAATAACCTGGATATTATTATTTATGTTGTATTAAGAAAGTTAAAATGTGATTACATATGTGTACACAAAGCACTTCAAGCAATGTGGAAAATGCTAAAAAAATACATAATTAATGTGCCTTCTGTACTTTCTTTACAGAAAAAAATCCACACAACACCTTCATCTCTACACACCGGCATCCAATCTACCACCTGTGTAACAGACAGGTGGTGTACAGAAGAAGATCCAAGATGTCCAGCTTAACCTCATCATGCAGCAGGTGACTTCCCATATCCCAAAAGTGAGTATTTTCACTTGTGGTGTTTTACTATTTTTAACACTGTATTGATCTGGAGAATGAAAACAAAGTCTCTTGCAAGTTACTAGCTTATTAACATTGAAACATTTAAGGTACATTTATATGGTGAAATGTTATATATGCTAAGATGCATTAGGAGTCAACTCAGGACCTTTAATATTAGGAATATTTAAGAGAACTCTGGTACTAAAAAAATACAGTAGATTGATTCTATTTATTTGCTCTCTCCACTGCACACCTGTAGAAGGAGGTGAGGTCTGAACTTCTCAGACCAGCTCATCTCAGCCGTCTGAGGAAGTAGAGTCTCTGATGAACTTTCGTGATCAGGCTGGTGGTGTTGTTGCTCCAGCTGAGGTTATCGTTCATGTGTACCGTACACCTAAGTACTTGTAGCTGGAGACCACTTCCACCGCAGATCCTCCAATGTTCAGTGGGGTGTGTGGGGTTTGTTTGTTCCTTCTGAAGTCCACAATCATCTCCTTTGTCTTCTTCACGTTGATGTGAAGGTTATTGTCCTTGCAGGACCCAGAGCCTCTTTATCATAAAGTGGAAGAAAAGACCCTTAGACCAGTCTGGTGGGTGACCAACTTAAGGAGACTGATATCGGATTTTAGGTCACTTCACTTTCTTTAACAACAAACATGAACATGGCTGGCTGTGAGGGGCAAACACATGACATATAGTAGCTAAAAGACAGATGCTTAAACTGCTAAGCTTCAGCAAAAAGAGGAAAATATTGATGAGTAGCAAAACACTAGCTAAAGTAGCATTTTTTTTTGCTGAAAGTATCAAAATGCTAGTTAAAAGTAGCAGAAAAGTAGCAGAACAGTAGCTAAAATCTCAACAAGATAAAAAAGAAAACAGATTTAAGAGAATAATGTTTAAGGGAAAGTTTCATATTTTGAAAGATATAAAACTAGCAACAAAAAAGTAAGCTGAAATTAGCACAAAATATGTAAAAAGAACAATAAAGTGGTCATAGTGTTATGATTTCAAAGGTTTACCCAGTTGGTAATGAGACCCAGAACGACACAAGACAAAGAGGTGCAAAAGTAACAGTGTTTATTATTTACAGTGCAAGTCTATATACTGTACACATGTACAGGGATCTTCTGGATTTCCTAGAAGATGAAACAAACTGTCAGAAAGGCTTGACCAGAAGGCTCTTTCAAGATGATTGATCTAGTTTTGTTTGTTATTTTACAGAGAAATCCTTAGTTCCTTGAGATGAATCCCAGAGGGCGAAATGAGGCAGGCAAGTGGTTGGAGGGCAAGACACGATGAGCAGAGAACTGGTCCCAGGACCAAGATGGAAACGAGGACTGGAAACACAACAAAAAACAAGGTAAGTGTCTCTCAAAGTACTGTACTCAGAAACTGGCTAGAAGCATAAATACCATGAGTAGGCATCAATGCTCCAGCGAAGAGTACTTGACTGCAGCCTTAAGTGGAGCTCATCAGGTGGATCACAGTAAAATAGATCATTTTTCTTCCCCATAAATCAGTTATTTAAAATCTAATCTGGAATCATTCCTCCTTGTTAGACTTCAGTTGACCTGTTTAAGTTGGGCCAAATTTGTTATTATCTTTTGATTTATTTTTCATTGAAATTTAATTATTTGTTAGTTTATTTTTGGAACTGTTAAATTGAATTATTTGGTGGATTTTTGAACACCTTTGTCCTTATTTAAGTCTGGACCCTCACAATTCTATTTATGTTATGAACTTGTATTACTAAAATAATAACAGAATATGATAGAAGTTGTCTAACAATTGAAAAGTGGAAGCAGAACACTCCCATTCTCTTTTCACACTGATGCCTCAAACAAGGTGAAGATGAACCATGTTTTATTAATGATAGTTTTATACAAATGGATACACCTGATATATACAAATAAAAAACATGAACAAACTTACTTTACAGTATACAAACATAATTATGCATACTTCTACACATGCTTAAATTTTTTTATGGCGCCCCCCCATAAAAAAACATCACCAGCCGCCACTGGAATTAATTTGTGTGTAAGCCCTGCATCTGTGGTTATCGTGTGATCCATCCGTTCTTCATCAGAGCAGGGGCTCAAACATCTCTCTCTTTGTGTTATTTCTTGTTGGGAGACCGTTTTAGGTTCCTCCAACGTCACACACTCCTTGTCGTGTTCATGTATGCCCTGAGGCTGAATAGCTGCATGTGTGTGTCCTGTCTGCTCTTCCTCGGAGCAGAGTCCGGTCTGCTCTGTAGAGCAGAGGCTCACGTGGGGGCACCCCGCCCCTTTTGAAAAGCTCCCCGGCTGATCCGACAGCGTGGGAAACGAAGCAGCATGGGAGCCGGGCGAAGACCCGGAAACAGTCCTCCTCTTAGCACGCTGTCTCTTCTGACGGCGACGTGGCTCAGGAACTGGTTCAAAGTATACCTCTGTCTCGGACTCGTCATCAGAGACAGACCACAACGAACAAGCGCGTGAGGGGAAATAGGAAGGAGACTTTTCCTCACCGTCACTGCGCTTCCTCAGTTCACGCTCGGCCACGAGAAGTGGGGAAGGAAGAAACTCCAGTCCATGACGGCGGCGAGTCTAGGCGGGTTTGATATGGAACCCGCTGACTCAAATGTCGGCGGCTGCTTTCCGAGCGGACTTCGACATCTGTCTGTCCCGAGTGAAGCCAAACACCTGTCTGCATGGGCTCAATATGAAGGTCGGGTCATTTCTGTCACGTTGCGGTGTGTGAGAGAACCCAGTGGGTGCAGACAGGTAATCACTCGGAGACAGGAGTAGAAAAAAGTCCAAAAAGTTTAATCACAAAATCAAAGCACTGACGTGGCAGTGAAACAAAAAACTCAGAGAACTGTAGCTAGAACTGTGGCTTACTCGAAACTGTAACTAGAACTGTGGCTTGGCTCAATAAACTCTAAACTAGAAAACTGCAGCTCAAACAGTGGCAGGAATACTGGAACTCAAGCATGAAGAGACGTACTCACAAACCAAGGAGCTGGACACGACACACCAGGGGAAAACGAACGAATGACCCGACAACAAACAGACTGCAGACAGAGTATATATACACACACAGACAAGACAGGGAGTAACAACACACACCTGGGAACAATTAACAGAACAAGGCTAACTCTGAAACGTGGAAGGTAAACCAGGGTGACAGAACTCTAGGTTGAATTAATAATAAAACAAACATGTGGACTAAATTAGAAGGGGACCTAAAAACATGTAGACTACACCAGAAGGGGACCTAAAAATAAACATGAAGACTAAACTAGAAGGGGACCTAAAGGAAATATGCAGACTGAACTAGTGAAGACTAAACTAGAAGGGGACCTAAAGGAAATATGCAGACTGAACTAGACGGGGACCTAAAATAGAATAAACATGAAGACTAAACATGAAGACTAAAAAATAGAATAAACATGAAGACTAAACATGAAGACTAAACTAGAAGGGGACCTAAAGGAAATATGCAGACTGAACTAGACGGGGACCTACAATAAACATGAAGACTAAACAAGAATAAACATGAAGACAAGACCAACAGGAAGGAGCCATCCTTACAAAAGGGAACTGAAAGTTATGCACCATAACATGTTCCCTGAAGGAAGGGAACGAGGTGCAACATACTTTACCCTTTTCAATGCTGAAAGCTCGGTGAAGTGCATCTTGGAGATTGATTAATGGGCGTCAGCGGCTTAAGTACCCAGAGGGCGGGGCCTCTGGCGCAACGTGCCGTTAAGGCGTGAATGTATACCTTCAGGTAATCGCGTGGAGGCGCAATTCCCATAGCATATGTTGTACCTCGTTCCCTTCCTTCAGGGAACATGAGTTATGGTGCATAACTTTCAGTTCTGCTTTGTCAAGGGGAAAATCAAAAGAACATCGTCCCCATTAGAAGAAAACTAGAATCAAAGACATACACAGCTGAAATGGACATATGCCCACAAACCTCTTTAATTTCTCATTTATTAAGCGCAAAAGCAGATTGTTTCTTTTTATTATATGTATTTTTTTCAGTCTCGGATGTTCAGCAACCTCCCAAAAGTGACTCTGCTTCAAATTGACTTATCATCCATGTGAGTATTAAAGATACATGAGATGAGCTCAATATCCCCACATATGGCCTCTGGTCACTTCAGCACCAAGGTGTGCCGGTCTGAGGCGTCATAGCCCATATCTGCCTTGTTTTCATTTTTCCTATTTTCAAAAGAATATTTCAGGTTATTACTATAAAAGAACCCATAGGATGCAGAGTAGATATTTGTTGGCTCTCTTGATATTTGAAGGAAGTTTGAGCGTGTTTTTAATTTACTGATGGCATAACTCAATTTACTGATGTCATAACTCACTACAGTATGTATATACAGTATATGCAGTATATATATAT
>JBBPBX010031683.1:13432-34358 GCA_038048925.1 Garcialebias charrua
ATAATGGTGATGTGGTAATATGGTAATGGTGGTAATATGGACTGGAAACCAGTTGCCTTCAAGAGCATCACAGTGGAGAGAAACACCAACTGAGGTACTATATTATACATTAAAAATTGAGATGGGGTGACTTTGCTCTGTAACTGACCCTTATCAATATTTGATTACGGTGAACAGTAACTAGTAAACAACCAAGAGAGGGGGCGATATTGTGGAACGATGAAGGGCAGGATGTGTATAATACCCAAGCCAGACACCAAACCACGAAAGCCTATTATATTTCACCTTCTAATTTGGAGATCAGGAAGATTTTACTCTAGGTACAAGTTGACAGTTTTCAGGAAAACAACAACAGCTGGAACATTGTACATCTGTATTCCATTACTAAAATATTTCATAACTGCACCCTATTTGACGCTATCCCAGCAGCACAGTTACAGCAATAAAATGTTACTAACATTACATAATGCATAAAAATAATCAACTTTTAACTATTGCCAATAATTAAAATATATATCTTTTCCATTATGTTTTGTCCTTTTCTTCAAGTCTAAAAAAAACAACAACTAATTATTCACACTAAAATGTCACTTCTGTGTAGTGTATTGATCTTTTTCTGCTACAGCTTTTTCTCGTTCTCTGGCTCTCACACTTTAGAAAGAACATTTCCAGTTCAGGGCTCGCGTCATCGACATGCGTACAAAACTTTGATGAACAATAAACCTAAAATTTAAAACATTCATCAGTCAGACTGCAAGAAGTCTCTGTGGCATAGTTAAAGTGAAACAGGAAGTGACAGTGAAGAACCTTTTTAAAAGGGGAACTCCATTGGCCTTTGTTCAACAAACTCTTACTCTTCATCTCTCTCCGATAGTGACTAAAATAATCTAAAGAAACATCAGATTTTTCTCTAATGTCTGTGTTTCTAGCCATTGTAGTGATGCTGTTTTGAAACGCACACATTCTTCTTTGGCATCACTTCCTGGCATATGCATGCAAATATCTCAACAACTGTTCATCTCAGCAATCTGAACTTTTTTTTTTCTTGATGTGTTATTAATGTTGTCTTTCCAACAATGCATTCATATTTGTCACAAAAATTAGATGTCACAGACACTTTAGGGCTCTTATCAAATGGCGTTCATGGTACAGACTGTTCAGATGATCATCCCAAATAAAAAAGTATCTTTAACTAGTTGTATAAATTGAGTCCTGTCATGTGTATCCATCTCTCACATGTCAACTTCCAACATGTACTTGTATGTAGGAATAAATTAGACATCAAACTGGAAGCTCGTGAGGCAAAAGTGACAGGAATGAGTTAATCAACTCGGAGAAGCTTCTCCCATCAACTGGCAGCGATTTTAATCAAATTATGACCGTGTGGAGCATGCACTTGTCATTTGGGACCCTAATCCCTTCATTAATGACTAATTAGCCCCATCACCTGTCCCAATAGGCTTTCATTACACCCAGATCAATGCTTTAAGTTAGTGAAATAAACAAAAGAGAAAGAAAGAAAAAGTCACCCTTGCTGTACACAAAAAAAAAGAAGAAGCAACCACTAGACAGACATCAGTCAAATCTATGGAGATCGATTTAACACTGATACTCTGCCTTGTTTTGCTCTATGAGGAAACACAAATCTTTTAGGCATAATGAATTTAAAAGAATTACTGAACACAAATTAAACAGAGAGAGAGAGAGAGAGACCATGTCAATATTCACTACCTTTTAGAAAACGGCTGAATCACAGCAAGCATGGCAAACTGGTAGTGTGAAGATTCTTGGTGAATAGTTTCTTTTGTGCCATTTTTCCCATCTCTGAGACACTCTCTTTGACCTTATCTCACAACTCCCTTGAAATGCATCAATATGCAACTTGATTCTAGAACAGTGTTCCTCAGTCCTTCTACTCAAGAGCCCTTATCCTGCATGGTTTAGTTGTTTCTCTGCTTCAAATCCCCTGATCTGAACAGATGAGTGGTTAACGAAGACCTGCTGAAGAGCAGGGAAACAAACATGCAGGATAGTGGCCCTAGAGGACCAGAATTGAGGACCACTGATAGAAGATCACACAGTCAAGTCATGCTGGTTCATAAGAGGCATGTCATAGACCACTCTAAAACCATGCTCCACCTTGAATCACAATATACCATGAGGATAAACAACCACAACCTTACTCCAAAAGTTATAAACACACAGAACCATCATGGACCCAGTATATGAGTTGGAAACCTTCAAGGGTCAAGTATCTTTATTGTCATATGCTTACTTGATTTTTATCACTTGTTTTTATTTGATCTTTGATTTTGTTGCACTTTGTAGCACTTTGAGAATTTTGTTAATGAAAAGTGCGTTATAAATTAAATTCATTATTATTATTATTATTATTATTATTATTATTATTATTATTATATGCATCACATGTGGTACATGAGGTGAAACGAAAAGGTCCCAGTTACACCCAAAATAGCAAAACTATAAAGTATAGGTGTTCCGGGCATGTCCCACCAGGAGGAGACCCAGAGGAAGACCCAGGACACACTGGAGGGACTATTCATTCATTCATTCAACCTTTATTTAGTCAGGTAAATCTTTTGAACCTCATGGGCTCATTTACGAAAGCGACCTGCTAAAACTAAAGAACAATGAACAGCAGTGATAGAATTTCATTAAACAATAAACAAACAAACAATAAACAATAGAAAACAAAAAGAGAGAAAAAAACAAAAGATTTTTTTTTTCTTTTTTTAACAAAGTATCAAAAAACTAGCAAAACATTATAAGGTAGACGTATAAAATCAAAGACAGGAACAAATCTGCATTGGTTTTTGCCAGGATTCCAACAGATTCTGAAAACCATTTAGAGAAGTCAAGGTCGAGAGCTTCAGATCTTTTTGTAAGATATTCCATGAAGCAGGAGCGGAGTAGGAGAAGGCCCTTTTTCCAAGTTCAGTCCTCACTGACGGAACACTGCAGGTAATCATGTCCTGAGAGCGCACACTGTAGCTGCACTCACGCAAAGACATGTAGGAGGAGATGTATGAGGGCAGCAGACCAAGAAGTGATTTAAAGATGAAAATGTACCAGTGGAAGAGTCTGCGTGAGGTTAATGATGTCCAATTAACCAGTGAATACAGGGTGCAGTGGTGGGTACGATAATCACAACCAGTTATGAATCTTAGTGCACCATGATAGACCACATCCAACATCCGCAGGGTGCTTGTAGGAGCATTCATGTAGAGAATGTCACCGTAATCAATGGAGGGAAGGAAAGTCACAGATACAAGGCGTTTCCTAACATTCAGTGTTAGACATGATCTGTTTCTGAAAAAGAAACCCAGTTTCTCGGCTGGCCTGGGAACGCCTTGGGATTCCCCCAGAGGAGCTGCTCCATATGGCTGGGGAGAGGGAAGTCTGGGCCTCCCTACTTAGGCTGCTACCCCCGCGACCCAACCCCGGATAAGCGGACGAAAATGGATGGATGGATGGATGGATAAAGTATAAAAAGAAACCATATATAAGGATTCAAGATATACGCTAAACACTAATAATGTAAAATAATATGCTATATTAAACAGCAGCCCAAACATAAGTCTGTGGTGAGTAGATGGGTATGAATAAAGCAGCAAGGATAATCAGTAGCACAGATAAATATCCTGATACATGCTCAATAATCCAGGTAGAAAAATGTAAAAAAAGTTGAGTCTTGTTCTCTGGACATTCAAAAAACAAAACAAAGCAAAGGTGCTATTTATAAGACTGAGCTAAATACAGCACCTCAGACAGAAGAAGTATTTCAGATGAATGACGAAATGTTTCTTTTTTTTGTTGCTTTGTTTTGTTTTTTGAATGTCCAGAAAACAAGACTTAACTTTTTTAGACAGCACAGATAAAGTGAAATATCACCAATTAAAGTGGCATTACAGTGATTAAAAAAAAGATATTCCTGGTTAGAGAGTCATGAGTCTAACAGCTTCATGGTAGAAGCTGTTCCTCAGTCTAGTGGTTCTACACTTAATGCTCCTCAACCTCCTTCCTGAGGGGAGTGGGACAAAAAGTGTGTGTGCTGGGTGAGTGGGGTCCTTCATGATGCAGGTGGCCCTCTTCCTGCATCTGGAGGTGTAGATGTCTGTGATGGTGGGGAGACTGACTCCAACATCTTCTGTGCAGCCTTCACCACTCTCTGCAAAGCTTTTCTTTCTGCAACTGTGCAGCCTCCATGCCACACGTTGATGCTGGAGCACAGGATGCTCTCCACTGCACACCTGTAGAAGGAGGTGAGGACTGAGCTTCTCAGACCAGCTCGTCTCAGCCGCCTGAGGAAGTAGAGTCTCTGATGAGCTTCCTTGATCAGGCTGGTGGTGTTGTTGCTCCAGCTGAGGTTGTCATTCAGGATCACACCCAAGTACTTGTAGCTGGACTCATCGTTTATTGTGATGCATCCAACCATCACTGTATCATCTACAAACTTTACAATATGACAACCTGGATGGGTAGGAGCAGTCATATGTGAGCAGAGTGAACAGGAGGTGGCTCAACACACTGCTCTGAGGGGAGCCAGTGCTGTGGGTTATGGCGGAGGAGGAGAAGTCGTGGATCCTCACAGGATCCACAACAAGGGCCATTTCTTAAACTGAAGCAGTGTCTTTATTCAGTACACAGGCGACATTACAAAATACAGATGCCAAAATGTTGTGGACACAATACAAGTTTTGTTGGCTCAAGGTCAAGTCGTACCTTCACCAAATACTACTAGTACTGCTTTGTTTACTTTGTACCCATGCATTTTGTGTATCTAAGTGGACTGACTTTGTAGTCACTTTTCTCCATTTTTTTCAACATTGAATATTTAATTAGCTAAATAATAATTAGATTTTAAGACTAAAGGCTAGATAGATGTTGATGTCATCATTGTCATTGTTGTTAAATGTGGTTAAATGTGGACTGATAGTTTGCAGGTGTAGTCTTGTGTGACAGAAGACAGAAGATATTTTGAAATGTAGTTTTATTCAAATCATACAATTGCTTCTAAAAAAAATAGTTTTCCTAAAAAGCACAAGCAGGCTAGGTTGTACTTTATGTGCATCCTACTGGTTCAAAACATCAAGCATTGTACACAAACAGAATGACAACTGCTGGGTACAATTTGGCATGGGTACTATTTGACCAGCTCACAATTTGTTTAATCAGTCACTATAAGTTTTATCCAAAAAAAAAAAAAACATTTGGTCCAATCAGTGAGTGGAATCTTCTTGTTTGGTTTTGTTCCATCTTGTTTTGGATTAACTCTTTTCACTCTGAAAGTGCACACGTGCAACATCCTGGCATTTGCAGTGAATTTACAGAAGGGGAATTGGGAGAAGGTTTTTGTTTGTGGCATCCAGTGCCTGTGCAGCTGCACTACTTGGCGGATAGCACACAAACAGGCAGCTTCCCATTCATCAGACCTTAAAAAAAAAAAAATCTAGAGATCTTCTCCTTCTGTGGACCCGAAGCATCTGGCTTTACACCAGCAAGAATGAAGGTGTAAGGGAGGGGGAGAGAGTGGAGGATGCTGGGAAACCAAAAAAGAAAGACAAATGGATAAACTTGGGAGGGAGATAACGAGCACAGTAGAGTTACAAACTGTATTTAAAAGGAAGTGCATGCAACAACAGTAAAAGTATGATGCAGCAAACCTCATTATTTCATTGTAAGTCTTTTTTCACTCTCCTCCCGTCCTCCAATAAGAGACATCTGGTTCTGAAGATAAACAAAAGACCTCTGGATGGGCATTCATAAATGTGCCACGCATACTTCAACACAAATCTCAATAAGTTACACAAAGGGACTCGTGAAAGACAGCGCACACACTACACTGCAGCTGGAAGACAACAATGCTGTCATCAATATAGTCATTACAGTTTTGCAGTGTTATATTCTTCTCTAAAACAGATTGTCAAAAGCTTGACACAACTTGATGTCAATTTTTCTGTTTACGCTGACCTCAAATGCCCCAATGATGATCAAAATCAAAAGGCCTGTGAGAATTAAAAAACGGCTTTGCCAAATCGTCTCAATCAGAGCAGATTGAGCTCGGTTTTCAGTCAGTTCGAGATAAAAGCTGTTCATCCAACCTCCGGAGGGGTCCATGCATTGCAAGAGCATTGCTGGATTAAATTATCACAATCACTTGTTTATGTGTGTGTGTGTGTGTGTGTGTACGTGTTCCTGTTTTTGCTACGGACTGAGGACTACGTGCATGCGTGCGTGTGTGTGTGTGCGTGCGTGCGTGCGTGTGTGTGTTTAGTCACACTTCAGACATTTCAGCTGTGCCACATGCTATGTAATAGGATTCTCATTCTAACTGGACGTGTTAAGCAAAGCGCATCACATGTTCATGGCAGACTTTTAAATAAAGATCTTGACCTGAGAAATGAAAATGTTACTGAAGTTTTGGTCAAACCTACAAAATATTTAATACAAAATGATGATATCTTGTGCAATTTGTGAGCACTCTTAGCTGATAACGTCACATTTTAGCTCAAAACAGTAGTGCCTCGCTACAACGCTGTTCAACTTTGGCGGACTCACTCTTTCGCGGTTTTCAAATGTAGCCGGGTCGGGTGTGGTTAAAATTGAGCACTGAAGTTTAAAAGGTTTAAAAATACTATTTTAAATAAATAAAATTGGTTAAAATAGTTGTACCTAAAAAGTTACCTTTAAAAGCACGCAGGCCCGTTTGCAGAGGAGGTTTAGGACAAGTTTACACTGACACCAGTTTTAAATTGCACAGTATAGTTTAATTAAATAAAATCCTAAGTTTAAAATATTTACAGTTTAAAAAGACAGCCAACTCCAAACAACATTAAAAGTGCAAAAATCCTAAGTTTAAAATATTTACAATTCTAAAAGGCAGCAATAGCTCCAGTCAACATTAAAAGTACAATTCATGGCAGTACAATACATTTAAAACAGGAAAATGACACACACACACAAACACACACACACTTCCCACGCCACAACAGGATTATTTTCACCGCCTGGAAGGATTCTTTTTAGCAATCACGTGCCAGTCCAAAGTCCACCCTGGTATATGATCTGTCGCCCCGGAGAAGACGGCACTCCAGCAGACGCCTGTTCAGTTGAGCTGGGCGTTAGGCCCAACTCGGCCCGCAGGACGCGTGACGCTGCCCGCCCCACGCCGTCCAGCCAGCGGACACCGATCCAGGACCAGTCGGC
Organism: Garcialebias charrua; assembly: GCA_038048925.1. Classification (NCBI taxonomy): domain Eukaryota; kingdom Metazoa; phylum Chordata; class Actinopteri; order Cyprinodontiformes; family Rivulidae; genus Garcialebias; species Garcialebias charrua. The sequence goes on from JBBPBX010031683.1 coordinate 20,660, forward strand.
AGTTGAAAGACGACCCAGGAGAAGGCAGAAAACCAGTCGGGACCATCCGGACAGCAGCACACACACCGCAAGGACAAACAGCAACGAACACCAAGTTTCACCTCTAGCAAGAGGGAAACATGAAGCTTGTGCGACCAAAAGCGCCCAGCTAGCGCGTGACACAGCTAGCGCGTGACACAGCCAGCTAAAGCCGCCGGAAGGCGGATGACTTGTGTCCACCCCTGGAGGCTGGCTCCGTTTTAAACAGGAAGCCAGCCCCAGACCCACCAATCACATTGCAGCAACTGGTGGTGCGTTTACTGTCCGCAGGACATATTATCACATTTGTAAACAACGACGACGACAACAGCAATAAAAAAATAAACAGGACACACGATTGTCAACATTAATATTATGTGATTGGGACTGCACGGGACACAGTAAAAAGTTAATGGGGGAGAAAATAAAAACTTAGGATAGGCGCCACCATTTTGTAGTTTTCTCTCAATAAGCATACTGTATCACCAGTCCAAAAAAGAACTGCATTACCCATAAGCCAACAGTGCGTCCGGTCACTGCTTTCTGCCACAATGTAGGGAAAGTTTTGATTGAATCCGAAAAAAGATCAGTCCTTATTCATAGTGACCAATGGATGCAGAGTCATATGCAACCAACTGGGAATTGGACCAGCCTCATCGGTCAATCCGAGTGCTGCTTGCCGGCCCATGAGGCCTCTCAAGCGGAGGGGTGTTGCTTGGAGGTCCAGTGTCTTCTCCAGAGCACACCCAGACTTTTCAAAGTCAAAGTCAACTTTATTGTCAGATCTGCAATATGTACTGTACAGGACATACACAGGACCGAAATTGCGTTTCTCTCAGTCCCTCGGTGCAACAGTAAACATCTAAACATTGAAACACTGAAACATATAATAATAGACATAAGCATAAAATAGTAAAACTAACACTGTCCTGAGTTTTTGCATAGTGGTATAAGAGTATGAAAATTTACACCAACTCTAAAACTAAAACATTAAACATTTAATGAACATAATACTGTCCTGAGTTTTTGCATACTAGTATAAAAAAAGAGTATAAAAAGTATAACTAAAATAAACTAAAGGTTTCTAGCATTGACATTTGCAAAGTGGCAAAGCAGCGTATGAGTTAATGTACACAGTATATGTATGAGGTAGTAGTTGATGTTGTTATAGAGGCAAAAAGTGGCATATGCAGTAAGGCACATTGGGCATCCCTAAATAAGACCGTTCAGAGCACACTGTATATGTATCAGCAGTGGTGTAGATATTAGAGTAGTGTAAATGTAAACAGTAGTAATTAAATGTAAGCAGTAGTAATAAAAGTAAACAGTATTAATAAATGTAAACAGAGAATGTAAACAGTATTATGACTATAGGCAGTGATGTAATACAAACATTAGTGCAAGTATGAGAAGTAGTGCAAACTGTATGAGCACATGACCGAGAGTTTAGTGAATAACCCGTTTGATGACACAGAGTCCAGTGTTAAAATCTTTGTGTTGTGTGGTAATGTGTGAGAAAGTTTTAGTGTTAAGGCAGTTCAAATGGGAGGGGGGGCAGAGCAGGCAGAGTGTTTAGCATCCTGACTGCCTGATGAACAGAGCTGTCTCTCTTTTTTCATCTGGATCCCTCTGGATTATTTGGACTAGATCTGGACCATTGTGTGGTTTTGTAGTGCATCTCTGAAGGTCCAGCTCTCTCTAAAAGCATCTGGTGCTCAACGGCTGCAGAGAGCCAATCAGAACTGGACCAGAACCAGACCAAGGCTGATGAGTACCCATATAACATTTTGCAGTAGCTACTGTACAGTGCATATAAGTATGTTGTTAAAATGATGTAGGTTTAATAGTTTAGAACATTGTTAAGAACATTGCAAGAGTGTGGGAAGGGTTTATAAAAACTCAATATACTACAGTATATATAAATACTAAAATAAATATAGCATTCCTTCTTCGCAGTTTTTCACCTATTGCGAGGGGGGTGGAACGTAAACCCCGTGATAAATGAGAGACTGCTGTAACTTTAAAACTTAGAGTTAAAATCCATTTTTGTGTTGGCTACAAATGATTGGCTATGGCAGCCATCGTTGATTGGCAGCATGACGGCTCAGTGGTTAGCACTGTTGCCCCACAGGAAGAAGGTCCTGGGTTCAATCCCCGGTTGGACCTCGGGTCTTTCTGTGTGTAGTTTACATGTTCTTCTCGTGCTTGCATGGATTTTCTCTGGGTACTCCAGTTTTCTCCCACAGACCAAAAACATGCATGTTAGGTTGCCTTCAGGCCCAGTGTTATGTATCCTGAAGGGATTAAATAAATAAAAAAGTTTAAACCTCAGTTTAGGTCACCTGAAGTCTGAAACCTCCTGCTACACTTTTTTACTCAGCTAATCAGGCTTGATTGGCTGAGCTGCAAACACCTGCTGGCTCGCTCTTCCTTTGATAAGCTGGGAGCAAGAGCCAGAACAGTGTGGAGGTTTTGAACAGAGTGGAGGTTTTGAACAGAGTGGAGGTTTTGGACAGTGTGGAGGTTATGTGATGGCCAACTAAGGTTGGTGGATGCAAGCAGGAGCTTGTTGGAGCAACTTGAGAGCCTTTTTGGAAGGTAAACCAAGTTTATTGAAGGCAGCTGCAGGCTGCATATATGTGTGTGTTCAGGAGTGTCCTTCACCCACCCTGACCACTGTTTTAACATTCATCAGGTGAACCTACTGATGTTTGTTTGTAGAACTGGGAGTTTCCTCCACCCTCCCTGGTTGTAGTGATCTCTTTTTTAATAGAGAGGACGTTGGTGCTCATCTTTTGAGAGTGTTGGTTGGAGCACTAATGCGCTCTGGTTCTCTTGTTAAGAGGCTCGTGTGGACTCTAGTGTACCTAGAGTAGAGGACCTGAGCTGTAGAGGGTTCTGAGTCTCAGAGACTGGGCTCAGGGCTCTGGTGTGCTGTCTGCTGGAGGCAGCTGTGTTGGCTCATGCCTCTTCTTTTTTGCATATAATTACTTTCATAACTTTCTGGTTGGGTAAAGCTGGTAGTCCTGTTTTCGCTTTAGTTCCATATTTTAGGCCTAGAGTTTTGGTACAGTTAGCCCGCTGTCTAACAGGGTTCGCAGGCTCTATAGGAGTTGGCTCTGTTGGGCAGCTTTATTTTCCTTTTGGCCGCTTTACCCTAACCCATCTCTCAGTTGAACTTTGTTTCTTTTGTTTGTGACGTGGGATGCCTGGAGAAGCTGGTGGTGGTTCCTGACCAGAGGGAGCTGCTGCAGATGACTTCATCCTTGACCGGACTTTAGTTTAGTTAATAAAATTTCTGTTAAACCTTTTTCCTTGTGTCCTGCGTCCTTCAAATGTGTTTTGATCCTCACCGGTCGTAACATATTTATTGGGGGCTCGTCCGGGATCTGAATTAGTATTGGGGGCTCGTTTGTAAGGTGCTATGTTTTTTGAGTTGTCTGCTCGTCTGTTTGTCTGCACAGGACAAACTTGTTGGAGTGTTTCTGTGAAGCACTTGAGTTTTTAGACAGCTCATGTTTGTTGAGCACCTGCTGTGCATGTTTGTGGGAGTCTGGTTTTGAGCAAACATTGTGTTTTTTGTGCTTAATCTTGAGAGTGTTGTGAAGTTTTTTTGAAGCTAAGTGTTTTTTGGATAGTAGTTAATAGACTTAACTGCTCCTTTTTACATTTGGTGTGTTTTGACAGCTGTGTGCTATAGTTTGCACTCTCTCTGGAGCTGACAGGACCAGCTCCTAGTTGCTGATTAGGCTGAAACGCAGGTGTGTGTGCTGCTTGATAGTGTTAATTACTGTCAGCTGTGTGTGTTTTTGGATTGTGCTACGTTCAAATGCAGCTGGGATTTTTGCTGTTGTTTACAGTGAAGGTCTTTTGAAGAAGGGTACAGCTTATAGCTGTTTGTCTGCATCATGGCATTTAATTTAAATAAATTCCTTGAACAACCCACTGTGCAGGTCTTTGCAGACTGCACAAGAGTACAAAAGCTGAGTGTAGCAGATCATTTTAACATTGATGTTAGAAAATTTGCTAATGATGGATGGCTAGAGAGTGAACTGCTGTGTGAATTGGTCCAGCTTGGGATATTTCCTGAGATTGATGAACAAGAGCGTCTGAGAAAAGAAGATGCTTCCAGACAAAAGGAACTTGAAGATAAAATAATGAGAGAAAAAGAGCTACTACGACTCAAACATCAATCGTTCATAAAAGAACAGGAAATTGAACGACAAAGACGTCAAGCTGCTTTGCAGGAGAAGAAGCGTCTGTGGGAACAAAAAAGACTGGAGCTGCTGAAGGAGATGAGAGCGTTGAGGCTGACAAATCAACATTCCTGTCCCACTGCCTGTCATCCGGTGGTAACTGCACCAGTGCTTTGCACTCAAGCAGGTGAGCTACCACACGCATGTCCTGACTTTGTTTCATCAACTACGTCTATGCAAGCGCCTCTGGAACCTCAACGGAAGGAGACGCCTCAAGACTGTCAACCGGAGGAACGACGGCAAGAACAGGACAAGGTCGATTTAAGCGACAGCTTAATGGTGAACTGTGAAGTCGAGCAGATTCCAGTGGAGGAGGTGAAACTCTTGCTTCACTTTCAAGAAGAAGATGATGATCTCGGTGACTGTTTCTTACAGATGTTTGACACTGAACATGAAACTAAACAAACCCCAGTTCAGTCAGATGAGGACATAATAGACTTAGAAGAGCTAAATGAGGATGACTTTGAACTGAGGGAATGTTTTTTATTTAGCTCTGAGGAAGAGGATGTCCCAGTGAGCCTAAGAGAGATGAAGCCTCACATGACACCTTCTCCTGCTCCTTTATGTCCCATTTCTGCCGCTACAGAAATTGAAGAGAAAGTGGTGGTGGATGACATGGGACCGTCGCATCAACCTAAAGCAAGAGATGGGTCTGAAGAACACAACATGTTACTGTCTGTGAGAGATGAGATGCTGCTGCCTTATATAGGACATGTTGTAAATGATTCTGAGTTTAACTGTCTCTGCTGTGTTTACAGTGCGACTGATGGCAGAGCTGTTGCAACTGACACGGGGGTGCTGTCCATTGCAGGAAATGAGGAGGACAGATTTCCCCTGGTTGTCGTGAGAAGCATCCAGTCTCACATTGGCACCATTAACCATGGTGTTAGTATTTGTTTGGGGTCTGATAAGCAAAAGCTTTTTAGGGTAAAACCAGACCCAAGACGTTGTTTTGGTTTTAAACCTTTTTGAGTGACTGTAGAGAGTTTGTTAGCGGTTTGACAGACTAGTTTTAATGAGGTTTTTAGTCTGTTTGAGTGATAAGGACCGCTATATGTGACCTCACTGTTTTTGTATGGGTCATGTACGATGTTTTTACCTCACATCTACATCACCCCATAAAAAAACATTTAGCGGTGGGAGTGTTATGTATCCTGAAGGGATTAAATAAATAAAAAAGTTTAAACCTCAGTTTAGGTCACCTGAAGTCTGCAACCTCCTGCTGCACTTTTTTACTCAGCTAATCAGGCTTGATTGGCTGAGCTGCAAACACCTGCTGGCTCGCTCTTCCTTTGATAAGCTGGGAGCAAGAGCCAGAACAGTGTGGAGGTTTTGAGTCTCAGAGTCTGAGGGCTCTGGTGGCTGTCTGTTAGAGGCAGCTATGTGTGGGGGCTCGTGCCTTTTTGTTGTTGTAACATAATTCCTTTTCATTACTTTTGGTTGGGTAAAGCGGTAGTCTAGTTTTCGCTATTTTTGTTTTACATCCTGTAGGCCTAGAGTTTTGGTAGAGGTAGCCCGCTGTCTAACAGGGTTCGCCGGCTCTGTATAGAGTTGGCTCTGTTGGGCAGCTTTATTTTCCTTTTGGCCGCTTTATCCAAACCCACTTTTCGGTTGAACTTTCTTTTTTTTTAGGACGTGGGACGCCCGGAGAAGCTGGAGGTGGTTCCCCTCCTACAGACGACCTTGTTTCTTTAATAAATTTCTGTTAAACCTTTTTCCTTGTGTCCTGCGTCCTTCAAATGTGTTTTGATCCTCACCGGTCGTAACAACGCATCCCTTGCAAAAGAGATATGTGATCTCAGTGGCATTGGCCTGGTTAAATAAATGTTAATAATAAATAAATTAATTAAATCAGGTTGACTCCAAAAGCTACATCCAGTGATCACTTTCTGCAAGTTACATTAAAATTTCACCATTCTGGGAAATACCAAATATATTAACTTTTAATAGCAAATATTTGATCAAATCAGAACTATTTTTTTTGTGTTGATGACCTCTGTTGAACCAGGGGTGTTCAAACCTGATCCTCAAGAGTCACTTTCCGTGTTTTACTTGTTTCTCTGCTCCAACACACCTGATTTAATGGTTGAATTACCTCTTCGTGTTCTGCAGAAGCCTGCTACATTGATTTAAAGCAGGTGTGTTGGAGTGGGGAAACATTAAACATGCAGGATAGTGGTCCTCGAAGACCAGGGTTGGACAACCCTGATTCAGTTATGTTTGGTCTATGAAAGAAGAGGTTTGAAACATACAGGTTGTTAATCCAGACTTTTGAAAAATCTCTATTGTTTAGAAGCTATTCTCCATGTGCATGTAGCTTTTAAAAAAATCTAATATGTCAAATGTATGGGTCTGTTTGTTTTCTAAAAACCATTGTTCACCCAACTGTATATTTTTGTTGATTTATACCCTGTAAAGTTGCTTAGTCATCCTTATCCATTTGAGTTATTCTTTTTAAATAAACAAGCATGAAACTTTGAGTGTAAAAACTGTGGAAGATTTATGTGCCACCAAGATGTTTGCATAATTAGAAAGAATAGCAGAAGCACTGGTTATAACGTAACAACCCAGTAAAGAAAAAAACAAAAACGAACTTGCTCTTTTGTATTTTTCAAGAAATTTAGCAAAATAACCCCTTTGCACACAAAAAAGATTAACGTTTCACAGGATTCCATGTTTTGATTTCAATAATGCTGAAAGAACATTTGTCTGCGTCACCACAGCGACTGATAATGTGGTCTTGTGTCACTAAAACCTTTAATTTATCGCCAGCGTTAAATCACCTGGAGCTTCCTGTTTTATTACAGAACAGATGCTGAGTAAAGCAGCGATTTTACAATAAAAATTAGCTTGTGTTTTGGCATATTCCCTGGCCTTTAGTTCTTATTCCTACAGTGATGAATGGGGCATGTCACGTCTCAAACGATGATGTCCCACAGGCCGCAACCACTGCTGTAATGAAGCACTTTAAAATTATATGACCAACCCCAATAGAGGTTTCACAAAATTTCCTTACTGAATTTCAATAAAGCATTTGCCAGCAGGTGAGAGGACAGATACCGCCTTCTACTTTTTCTTGCTTTCCCCACCCCCGTTTCCTTTGACTACTGTACATGCAACTCCTGACACCCAGAAGGTACCTACAGGCTGTCTCAGAGGGCATAAATAAATAAAACATCAGCTTTATCTTTATACAAATCGAATTTGATGAGAAGCAACATGGGAATATGTGGCAGAAACAGCTGAACCTGTCAAATAAGATGGTTCTGAGTTCCCTCAGTGGCAGATTAATTATTTAGGCGCAACATAACAATAAAAAAATGCAGCTATCAAAGGGATAGTCTGATATTGTTAAATTAAGCTTTGTGAAGTCATCAGGTAGACATACACTGTATCTTACAGGCAGTAGAACTCTCAAAGCATCATCCGGTTAAAAATACCAGACAGGATTTCTCTCAGGGAAGTTGAGCTAATTGCTAACCTGAGTGCAAAGTTCCAAAACTGATTCTTGCCAAGAAAAAAACGACTCCAATTGCAAAACATCCGTAGTGACCCATGACCATTTTAAAACTGTTTGCATGATCATTTTAATTTCCATGATTATTTACATTGACGTTTGAGGTTTTAGACAATAAAATCCAAGTTGCTCTGCAGCCAGTTAGCAGTCCATTTGAACATGCTGCAAAATGCTACGTGCCATAATGCAAAAGTCATGCCTTGGGAAAAAATAAAATAAATTGCACAGGAGTTCAAGGGACTACTGCGGTCCTTTACACTGAGTTTTAGGATTGGATAGTCACAAAATAAAGATTTGGCTTTGAATATTATTTTTTAGAAATCTCTGTTTGAATTTCTTTCTGGCCATGCACAGATGGTAATACTGTATATTTATTTGCGTATGAAGAGTGTACTTACTGTAAAATATTCTCCTGGCATTTTTGCTGTGTATCTGTAGTATTTTCTTTAAAGGCACTACCTATCGGTGTTACAAAATATACAATAATTATTGTACAGGTATTTATACAATAGTTTTAGAATCAGCTTTATTGTCATTGCATAGAGCACAACAAAATTACATTTCAGTACAGCCCATCGGAAGAACCACAAACAAACAACAGACACATACTGTACTTGGGTAGACGGGGTGGCTGAGGCGGCAGCCTCTGAGAGGCACAACTTTTTTGTTAGAGTCAGTCAGAGAGTCAGAGAGTCTTAAAGGGGACCACACATGCAAAATTCACTTTTTAATGTTTTTTTACTAAACTTTGGGTATTTACTTCATAAAAAAACAGTCCTTGTGCCAAAAAAATGCACCCAGTGGTTTATTTACTCTAAGTAGATTTATTTATTTTTGATAAATACACCAGGATTCACACTTCCTGCATTTATTGACGTCACAAGCCGCCAGCCAATCAGATCAAACCTGAGTCCAGCCCCTCACCTAGCAACCCCTGGTTAGGCTCAACCCACTTCTGTATTAAACACATGACTGTTGTTTTTCATGATTTCATCTCATCTTTTGTTTATATGTTCTTAATTTCATGTGTACAGCACTTTGTTGCAGCTGTGTTTTTTTAAATGGCTTTATAAATAAAGTATAATTGTTATTTTTATGTTTTAGTTCAATTTTTAGTGTATTTGCGATCGCTGCCAACGCGCAGCCGGCAAAAATTAAACGAGCGGACCACAGGCGGAAGGACCGGGTTCGACGGGACCCTCTTCCGGCGCGATGGAGCGGAGCTTCAACTGTACAGCCTTGCAGCAGCCTCGCAGCAGGCTCGCAGCAAGAGGACCTTCTCCTTACAGATTAATTTACGGGAGACACTTGGTGAACTTTGTGTTGTCTTCACTGGAACAGCGATAACTCCCAAAATCTCATCGCGTGCAACGAGCGGAGCTGGCGAAAACCGGAAGAGGAACAAGCTAACATTAGCTTCGGATTCGGGTGGTCTAATGCTAAAAGGAGCAGCAAACTGCGGCGCGCTCAGACGGGTTTCGGTAAGTTATCTTAAGCTAACACTAACAGTAAGTCAAATGAGTAATAAAAAAAGAGCTAATTTTAAAACAACAACACATTACAGATACTGGCTGTTACAGAGGGCGTGAACAGATCGTTGAAGGGCGTGGACTTCAAGAAACCGGTCGTTCAAAACGAAAGTTAAAAATGGCAGAATTAAAAAGGGTATAATTGATTATCTAATAATTATTTTGTGCATTAAATTGAAGGAATAGGGTCTGGATATCCCACAGAAATACCATAAAAATTTAAAAAATACATCTGAGGTCCCCTTTAATTGTTATTTGCAGCGCATGTGGTACATGTGATGAAAACGAGATTATGTACACGGGGTCCCAGTTACATCCAACAACAAATGCAATAGAAAAACAGTAATAACATCTAGAATTAACTAAGAAAAACATCAACTAGTAATACACTAAGCCTAATATAGTGGGAATAAACAGCAGCACGAACATGAGTTTGTATGAGCAGATGGTCACAGATGAACACAGATGAACACAGCAACAAGAAAACAGATCAGCATCAGCATGATGTGATATTTTGCAGTGTTTATTTTTTATTTTATTTTTATTTATTCATGAGTCTAACAGCCTCAGGGTAGAAGCTGTTCCTCAGTCTAGTGGTTCTACACTTGATGCTCCTCAACCTCCGTCCTGAGGGGAGTGGGGCAAAGAGTGAGTGTGCTGGATGAGTGAGGTCTTTCATGATGCAGGTGGCTCTTTTCCTGCATCTGGAGGTGTAAATGTCTGTGATGGTGGGGAGACTGACTCCAACAGACTTCTGTGCAGCCTTCACCACTCTCTGTAGAGCTTTCCTCTCTTCAACTGTGCAGCCTCCATGCCACACGTTGATGCTGGAGCACAGGACGCTCTCCACTGCACACCTGTAGAACGAGGTGAGAACTGGGCTGCTCAGACCAGCACGTCTCAGCCGTCTGAGGAAGTAGAGTCTCTGATGACCTTTCTTGATCAGGCTGGTGGTGTTGTTGCTCCAGCTGAGGTTATCATTCATGTGTACACCCAAGTATTTGTAGCTGGAGACCACTTCCACTGCAGACCCACCTATTTTCAGTGGGGCATGGGTGTGTTTGTTCCTTCTGAAGTCCACAATCATCTCCTTTGTCTTCTTCACATTCATGTGAAGATTATTCTCTTTGCACCAGCTCTCCAGATGTTCCACCTCCTGTCTGTAGCTGGACTCATCATTGTTTGTGATGCATCCCACCACCGCTGTATCATCTGCAAACTTAACAATATGACAGCCTGGAAGTGTGGCTGTACAATCATATGTGAGCAGAGTGAACAGAAGGGGGCTCAGCACACATCCCTGAGGAGAGCCAGTGCTGAGGGTTATGGTGGAGGAGGAGAAGTTGTGGATCTTCACGGACTGTGGTCTGTCTGTTAAGAAGTCTAGTACCCAGTTACAAATAGAGGGGCTTAGTCCAAGTGTAGATAGTTTGTCTATCAGAGTTTGGGGGATCATGGTGTTGAAGGCAGATGTGAAGTCCACAAAGAGCAGACGCACGTATGAGTCCTTCTGATCCAGGTGGGTGAGAGCAGTGTGGACCACGGAAGAAATGGCGTCCTCTGTTGATCGGTTCTCACGGTATGCGTATTGATGAGGGTCCTCGTTGATGTTGACGGTTGCCTTGATGTGGGACATGACCAGTTTCTCAAAACATTTAGCGACTATCGGGGTGAGGGCCACTGGTCTATAGTCATTCAGACCAGTCACTGTGGAGCTCTTTGGGACTGGGATGATGGTCGCGGTCTTCAGGCAGGTGGGAACTGACTCCAGTGCAAGTGAGGTGGTGAAGATGTCAGCCAGCACCTCACAGAGCTGGTCCGCACATTCCTTCAGAACTTTCCCTGGGATGTTGTCTGGTCCGGTTGCTTTATGAGGATTAATCTTTCTGAGACTGCCTCTCACTTCTGCTGCGGTCACCCTGAGATGCTCTTCATCTGGTGATGAGGTGAGTCTGGTGCTAGCTGGTCTGTTTGGATCATCAAAACGTGCATAAAACTTATTGAGGGCATCAGGCAGAGATGGGTCCCTGGGGCATTGTTTGTTCTTGCCTTTGTAATCTGTTATGCATTTAATACCCTTCCACATGCTCCGTGGGTCTTGTGAGGTGAACTGTCCCTCGATCCTCTGTGCATACGTGGCCTTGGCCTTCTTAATGCCATCCTTCAGTTCTTTCCTGCTCTTTCTCAGCTCCTCTTTATCTCCTGACTTGAATGCAGTATCCCTGGCTGCTAGCAAGGCGTGAACTTCTTTATTTAACCAGGGTTTCCGGTTCGGGTAGGATTTAACATATTTTTTTATGGATACATTTTCAGAGCATGTACTGATGTAGCCCAGGACTGAGGAAGCATACAGTTCCATATCCACTGAACTTCCATCAGTAGCTGCTTCTCTGAAAACAGACCAGTTTGTCTTCTCAAAACAGTCTCTCAACATGGGGGAACTATCTTGAGGCCAGATTCTTATCTCTCTTTGTTCCGGCTTGGAGCGCCTGAGTGGGGGGAGTTCTCTTGGAGCCAGGATCAGAGAGCAGTGATCGGAAGCTCCGAGCGGTGGGCGTGTCTTCGCCGTGTACGCTCCCTTTACATTAGTGAAGACTTGGTCGAGCGTTTTATCTCCTCTCGTAGCTGTGAAGACGTTCTTATTGAAGGCTGGGAGGGAGACTTGAAGATCTACGTGATTCACGTCTCCGCAAACAATGAAGAGCCCCTCAGGATATTTACATTGCAGCGAGGTGAGTAAGTCATGAATTTCTCCCTGGGCGTCATTAGCATTAGCATCAGGGGCTATGTAAATAACGCTGATTAAGATCACTGAATAGTCACGGGGCATATAGTGCGGGCGACACCTTACTGTGATCAACTCCACGGCAGCTGAACAAGCTCTTTTTATCACAGCACAGTTTGTGCACCAGTCTTTGTGTACGTAAATACAAACACCGCCACCTCGTGTTTTCCCCGTAGTCTCGGTGCACCGGTCTGTTCTGAAAAAGAGCCTATTATCCAGCTCGTAAACAGAGTCTGGAGTGTCCTCAGAGATCCACGTTTCTGTCAGGCAGAGCACGGAGCACCTTCTCATCTCCTCCGACGTGGTAACTCTCAAACGAAGTAGATCCATTTTGTTGTCCAGCGAGCGAACGTTAGACAGAAAAAGAGCCGGCATCGGGGGTCTACCGGTTTTAGCGTCTGCCCGCAGTCTCGTCATAATTCCTGCTCGGCAGCCCCGCTTCTTTCCTCGTGAGCACCGCTTCCTTTTCTTTCCCCTGGAGCGCGTCTGCTTCCAGAAGGACGTTCTTAGCAGCTCCAATCTTCCGAGCTCTGATTTGAGTTCGTTGCTGATTTCAGCTGTGCCCTGTGGTAAATCCGCTCCGATTCTTAACAGTTCAGTTCGGCTATAATTCACCCGCAAAAAACGCGCAGAGTCAGGTACAAAAACACTATTAAAATTACTAAAAACTAGAGATGAACCGGGAACTCGTGAAGCTGCGGCTGCTCTGAGCGCGGCCATCTTGACAGTCCCACGGCCATCTTGACAGTTAGATTAGAAAAAGGGGAACACAAGGGAAGAAAAGTAAAAAAAAAATCAAATCTTGCACGCTGCAACCCCCCCCCCCCAAAAAAAAAACAAACAACAAACACACAACAACAACAGACAAACCACAAAAAAAAACAGCACATAATAAAAGCAACATACAAACATGAGACGTGTGTGGAGGGTGTGGAGGGTGGGGGGTCCCAGCACAGGCCACCAAGTGAGCGACGCAGCCATTGGTGCTTTCGCATCTCCTAGGTTGCTGCATCAGCAGGGTTTGAAAGGAAATAGTCCGTGAGCACTGTCCAGAAGCACCCCACCCCCCCAGCCATAGTCTTGATAAAAGGTGGTGCAATGTTTATCAACTGGCTCAGTTGCGCTCTGATACAGGTCCATATAATTTGGGAGTGGAGCGGGTAGGGAATGGGGGAGCAGAGTGTCTTGTTTCTATAACATCCAGGAGTAATTGAGATAGTCAGCCTTCCAAGGCCAGTGCAGGGAGAGCCAAATTCAGATATCAGCATTTGTTTTGGGTCAGGCCAAGTTCTGTTAATTTCCATCTGTCTTTACAGTCTCGCTAGTACAACTCATGGTGACTCCAAAATGTCAAATTGTGATTACATATGTTGGGTCGAGCTTCCAAGATCTATTCCTTCCCGCCAGCGAGATTCACTCGCACAGCATGAGTCTGAGTGTTGACCACATGATGCATTCCTTGCATGCCAGGTAGCTTAACAATGGCCAGAACAGCTGCTGACGTTTTCTGAATTTGTTGATAAGCCAGGTAACCATCAACTCAAAAAGCAGAAATCCTGTTATCATGAATCCAATTGTGTAGGGTCCTTGGTAC
>JBBPBX010031684.1:0-11117 GCA_038048925.1 Garcialebias charrua
TGGGCACCGCTAATTAAAAAATTAGTTTCACAATTTCTAAAACGCTTATTAATTTTTTTAGGTCCACAATTTCAAAAGCACAAATGTCTTATGAAAATTAGGGGAAGCTAATCTAATCCGCTATTTATATATTTATATATATATATATTATATATATATATATATATATATATATATATATATATATATATATATATATATATATATATATATATATATATATATATATATATATATATATATATATATATATTTATATATAGCCGGCAGCGTTATCAATATTTGCACTACACTGCCAACTGAAAAGTAACAAAAATGATCCTAAAAGGATGAAATTACAAAAATCAAAGGATTTATTTAATACTTTACGTACATATATTCTATTCGGCCACGAAATTAACAAAAAATAGAATGATCTTTTAATCCCTAAAACCACGTTTAAATCTCAAATACACGGGTGTGTCGCCACCGCATTTATACATAAAAGTAACCCAAATACATGAAACTAACGACTCGCCGTCGAATGGTCGACACAAAACACACAATAAAATCATCCGGCCACGTTAATTTGGCTTGAAACAGCGGGGTTCTCTACGGATTTATCCATTAGTAACCCAAAACAACCAACAGGACACAGAGTTAGCGTCTATAGGTAGTCAACAGATTTAATGAAAAGTAACTAAAATACATAAAAATAACGACTCACCGTCAAATGGTCGACACAAAACCCTCAATAAACTCCTCCGGCCGCGTTAATTTGGCTTGAAACAGCGGGGTTCTCTACGGATTTATCCAAGTACCCAGCACAAACAGTAGCCACAGAATTAGCCCCCGAGTTCACCTCTGAGTGACCCGGAAGATGTCAAGATGGAATAGTCCATTTTTAGTAGGGGGATAAAGAAATCGACCGTTTTTTTTATTGCGTATTTAATGATCGTTTTCATCGTAACTATAATTATTTTTATGTTAAATGTACATTAACAAGCAGGATCAATGTTAGTGATGTAGGTGACTGCACGGGGCGAGGCGGGGCCGGGGCCACTGCTGAAATGGGACCCCCAGGCATTTACCTACATGGTAGATCCGAGTCTGTTCTCAGCTCTGCCCCCCTCCCCCTCACACCCTTCCTCCTCTCTGCTGTTTACGGTGGGGAAAAAGGTAAAACAAGCAGCATAAGAGCTTGTAAATAAGTTTATTGGTTTTTACTGATAGATAATTAGTTATTAGCGGTACTGCATTTTAAATAAAAATAGCACAAATCCGCTTATGAATTATAAAAGTTAGTCAATTCACAAAAACGCTGACAAAAAGTTTATGTCCACTGTAAGCGGATTAGCGCTTTAGCGCTACCTAGCGTTCAATTGCCCACCACTGCAGTAGTGTTTACATACATCAGCTTTTACATACATCAGCTTTTACATACATCAGCTTTTACATACAGTAACTTTTACATACATCAGCTTTTACATACATCAGCTTTTACATACATCAGCTTTTACATACAGTAACTTTTACATACATCAGCTTTTACATATACAGTAGCTGCTTTTACATACAGTAACTTTTACATACAGCAGCTTTTACATACAACTGCTTTTACATACATCAGCTTTTACATATAGCAGCTGCTTTTACATATACAGTAGCAGCTTTTACATACATCAGCTTTTACATACATCAGCTTTTACATACATCAGCTTTTACATACAACTGCTTTTACATACATCAGCTTTTACATACATCAGCTTTTACATACATCAGCTTTTACATACATCAGCTTTTACATATAGCAGCTGCTTTTACATATAGCAGCTTTTACATACATCACCTTTTACATACATCAGCTTTTACATACATCAGCTTTTACATACATCAGCTTTTACATACATCAGCTTTTACATACATCAGCTTTTACATGCAGCAGCTTTTACATACATCTGCTTTTACATACATCACCTTTTACATACATCACCTTTTACATACATCAGCTTTTACATACATCAGCTTTTACATACATCAGCTTTTACATACATCAGCTTTTACATACATCAGCTTTTACATACAACTGCTTTTACATACAGCAGCTTTTACATACATCACCTTTTACATACATCACCTTTTACATACATCAGCTTTTACATACATCAGCTTTTACATATAGCAGCTGCTTTTACATATAGCAGCTTTTACATACAACTGCTTTTACATACAGCAGCTTTTACATACAGTTGCTTTTACATACAGCAGCTTTTACATACAACTGCTTTTACATTCAGCTGCTTTTACATACAGCAGCTTTTACATACAGCAGCTTTTTCATACAGCTGCTTTTAAATACATCAGCTTTTACATACAGTACTGTTTACATACATCAGCTTTTACATACAGCAGCTTTTACATACAGCAGCTTTTACATACAGCAGCTTTTACATACATCAGCTTTTACATACATCAGCTTTTACATGCAGCAGCTTTTACATACAGCTGCTTTTACATACAGTAGTGTTTACATACAGCAGCTTTTAATACGGTAGTGTTTACGGTAGTGTCTCAGGACATGATTACCTGCAGTGTTCCGTCAGTGAGGACTGAACTTGGAAAAAGGGCCTTCTCCTACTCCGCTCCTGCTTCATGGAATATCTTACAAAAAGATCTGAAGCTCTCGACCTTGACTTCTCTAAATGGTTTTCAGAATCTGTTGGAATCCTGGCAAAAACCAATGCAGATTTGTTCCTGTCTTTGATTTTATACGTCTACCTTATAATGTTTTGCTAGTTTTTTGATACTTTGTTAAAAAAAAAAAAAACTTTCTTTTGTTTTTTTCTCTCTTTTGTTTTCTATTGTTTATTGTTTGTTTGTTTATTGTTTATTGTTTAAGGAAATTCTACCACTGCTGTTCATTGTTCTTTAGTTTTAGCAGGTCGCTTTCGTAAATGAGCCCATGAGGTTCAAAAGATTTACCTGACTAAATAAAGGTTGAATGAAAAAATACAGCAGCTTTTACATACATCAGCTTTTACATACAGCTGCTTTTACATACAGCTGCTTTTACATTCATCAGCTTTTACATACAGTAGTGTTTACATACAGTAGTTTATGTTTATGTTTATTACATTTGTTCATTTTTTTTTACAAAAGAAACAATACAATACAATCCCATAAATGATAATGTACAAAATATAAAAAAATGAAAGGTAGCAGAAAGAAGAATAAATCTTATTATATCTGCCCCTTTTTTCCAACAATCAGATTAAACAATAATAATCTTCAACCAACAGTACAAAATGACTAACTCTTTCTAATTTTCTAACTAATACAATACACATTACGCTATTTCATATATATTTTTAACACATTCGTTTTGATCATTTTCTTAAATGTAAACATTGACTTGGCATTTTTAACTACATTCTCCAAGCCATTCCATAATCTAATTCCCTGGATTGAGGTAGAACGTCCCTTCAAACTAGTTCTGAATTGTGGTTTTACAAACATCTCTGTCCCCTTAAGATTATAACAACTTTGTCTTTTAACAAAATGCATTTGGATATTTAAAGGTAATGCATTATTTTGAGCCCTATACATAACTGATAAAATATTATAGTCTACCAAATCATGGAACTTCAATAACTTCAGTTGATAAAATAATGTACTTGATGGATGACGGTAATGTTTTCTAGTGATAATTCTTACAGCTCTTTTCTGTAATACAAAAATAGGCTTTGTGATTGTTTTACACGCATTCCCCCAAACATCAATACAATAGATTAAGTGTGGAACAATGATTGTGTTATACAACAAATACAGAGCTTTATCATTCAATAGGTCTCTGACTTTGTACAGTACTGCAATCGATTTAGCTATTTTTATTCTTACAGAATTTATGTGTTGTTTCCATGTCAGTTTGTCATCAATGATAACACCCAAAAACTTCACCTCACTCACTCTACAAATCTCAACACCCTCAATTTTGAGTGGAACATCAACAGTTTTCTTTTTATTACTGAATATCATGTAATTAGTTTTTTCTAGATTTAATGATAATTTATTTATTTTAAACCAAGTTTGTATCTTGACAAATTCTGTCTTTATCAATTCCAACATTTGTTCTATATCTTCACCTAAACAGAAAAATGTGGTATCATCAGCAAAAAGTACACATTTAAGGAGTCCTGACACATTTACCAAGTCATTCACATATAAAATAAATAGCTTTGGTCCAAGTACAGAGCCTTGGGGAACTCCACATGTGATATTACAGAGGTCAGATCTTACATCATTTATTTGTACAAATTGTTTCCTATCTTTCAAGTAGCTAGATACCCACTGTAATGCTGGTCCTCTAATACCATATTTGTTCAGTTTTTCAAGGAGAATGGTGTGATCAATAGTATCGAATGCTTTTTTTAAATCAACAAAAATACTGATACAATATTGTTTTTGATCGACAGCAGTAGTTATTTGTTCCATTAATTCCATGAGAGCCATTGATGTAGAGTTTTTTGCTCTAAACCCATACTGACTGTTGCTTAGAATATTTTGTTTATCTATAAATTGATCTAGTCTGTTTACAAATAGTTTTTCAAGAATTTTTGAAAACTGTGGTAACAAGGATATAGGTCTATAATTGTTGAACACACATTTATCACCATTTTTTAAAAAGAGTAGTAGTGTTTACATACATCAGCTTTTACAAGTAGTGTTTACATACAGTAGTGTTTACATCCATCAGCTTTTACATACATCAGCTTTTACATACAGTAGTGTTTACATACATCAGCTTTTACATCCATCAGCTTTTACAAGTAGTGTTTACATACAGTAGTGTTTACATACATCAGCTTTTACATACATCAGCTTTTACATACAGTAGTGTTTACATACATCAGCTTTTACATACATCAGCTTTTACATACAGTAGTGTTTACATACATCAGCTTTTACATACATCAGCTTTTACATACAGTAGTGTTTACATACATCAGCTTTTACATACAGCTGCTTTTACATACAGCTGCTTTTACATACAGTAGTGTTTACATACAGTAGTGTTTACATACAGTAGTGTTTACATACATCAGCTTTTACATACATCAGCTTTTACATACATCAGCTTTTACATACATCAGCTTTTACAAGTAGTGTTTACATACAGTAGTGTTTACATACAGTAGTGTTTACATACAGTAGTGTTTACATACATCAGCTTTTACATACATCAGCTTTTACATACATCAGCTTTTACATACATCAGCTTTTACAAGTAGTGTTTACATACAGTAGTGTTTACATACATCAGCTTTTACATACATCAGCTTTTACATACAGTAGTGTTTACATACATCAGCTTTTACATACAGCTGCTTTTACATACAGCTGCTTTTACATACAGCAGCTTTTACATACAGCTGCTTTTACATACAGTAGTGTTTACATACATCAGCTTTTACATACATCAGCTTTTACATACAGCAGCTTTTACATACAGTAGTGTTTACATACATCAGCTTTTACATACAGCTGCTTTTACATACAGTAGTGTTTACATAAAGTAGTGTTTACATACATCAGCTTTTACATACAGCTGCTTTTACATACAGCTGCTTTTACATACAGCTGCTTTTACATACAGCTGCTTTTACATACAGCAGCTTTTACATACAGCTGCTTTTACATACAGCTGCTTTTACATACAGCTGCTTTTACATACAGCAGCTTTTAATACAGTAGTGTTTACATACAGTAGTGTTTACATACAACAGAGTTTACATACAGCACCTTTTACATACAGCAGCTTTTACATACAGCAGCTTTTACATACAGCAGCTTTTACATACAGTAGTGTTTACATACAGTAGTGTTTACATACAGCAGCTTTTACATACAGCAGCTTTTACATACAGCAGCTTTTACATACAGCAGCTTTTACATACAGTAGTGTTTACATACAGTAGTGTTTACATACATCAGCTTTTACATACAGCAGCTTTTACATACAGCAGCTTTTACATACAGTAGTGTTTACATACAGTAGTGTTTACATACAGCAGCTTTTACATACAGCAGCTTTTACATACAGTAGTGTTTACATACATCAGCTTTTACATACAGTAGCTTTTACATACAGCAGCTTTTACATACAGTAGTGTTTACATACAGTAGTGTTTACATACAGCAGAGTTTACATACAGCAGCTTTTACATACAGCAGCTTTTACATACAGTAGTGTTTACATACAGTAGTGTTTACATACAGCAGAGTTTACATACAGCAGCTTTTACATACAGCAGCTTTTACATACAGTAGTGTTTACATACAGTAGTGTTTACATACAGCAGAGTTTACATACAGCAGCTTTTACATACATCAGCTTTTACATACAGCTGCTTTTACATACAGCTGCTTTTACATACAGTAGTGTTTACATACAGTAGTGTTTACATACAGCAGAGTTTACATACAGCAGCTTTTACATACATCATCTTTTACATACAGTAGTGTTTACATACAGTAGTGTTTGCATACATCAGCTTTTACATACAGCTGCTTTTACATACAGCTGCTTTTACATACAGTAGTGTTTACATACAGTAGTGTTTACATACATCAGCTTTTACATACATCAGCTTTTACATACAGTAGTGTTTACATACATCAGCTTTTACATACAGCTGCTTTTACATACAGCTGCTTTTACATACAGCTGCTTTTACACAGCTGCTTTTACATACAGCAGCTTTTACATACAGTAGTGTTTACATACAGTAGTGTTTACATACAGTAGTGTTTACATACAGTAGTGTTTACATACAGTAGTGTTTACATACATCAGCTTTTACATACAGCAGCTTTTACATACAGCAGCTTTTACATACATCAGCTTTTACATACAGTAGTGTTTACATACATCAGCGTTTACATACATCAGCTTTTACATACAGTAGTGTTTACATACATCAGCTTTTACATACATCAGCTTTTACATACAGTAGTGTTTACATACATCAGCTTTTACATACAGCTGCTTTTACATACAGCTGCTTTTACATACAGCAGCTTTTACATACAGCTGCTTTTACATACAGTAGTGTTTACATACAGTAGTGTTTACATACATCAGCTTTTACATACATCAGCTTTTACATACAGCAGCTTTTACATACAGTAGTGTTTACATACATCAGCTTTTACATACAGCTGCTTTTACATACAGTAGTGTTTACATAAAGTAGTGTTTACATACATCAGCTTTTACATACAGCTGCTTTTACATACAGCTGCTTTTACATACAGCTGCTTTTACATACAGCTGCTTTTACATACAGCAGCTTTTACATACAGCTGCTTTTACATACAGCTGCTTTTACATACAGCTGCTTTTACATACAGCAGCTTTTAATACAGTAGTGTTTACATACAGTAGTGTTTACATACAACAGAGTTTACATACAGCACCTTTTACATACAGCAGCTTTTACATACAGCAGCTTTTACATACAGCAGCTTTTACATACAGTAGTGTTTACATACAGTAGTGTTTACATACAGCAGCTTTTACATACAGCAGCTTTTACATACAGCAGCTTTTACATACAGCAGCTTTTACATACAGTAGTGTTTACATACAGTAGTGTTTACATACATCAGCTTTTACATACAGCAGCTTTTACATACAGCAGCTTTTACATACAGTAGTGTTTACATACAGTAGTGTTTACATACAGCAGCTTTTACATACAGCAGCTTTTACATACAGTAGTGTTTACATACATCAGCTTTTACATACAGCAGCTTTTACATACAGCAGCTTTTACATACAGTAGTGTTTACATACAGCAGAGTTTACATACAGCAGCTTTTACATACAGCAGCTTTTACATACAGTAGTGTTTACATACAGTAGTGTTTACATACAGCAGAGTTTACATACAGCAGCTTTTACATACAGCAGCTTTTACATACAGTAGTGTTTACATACAGTAGTGTTTACATACAGCAGAGTTTACATACAGCAGCTTTTACAGTAGCTTTTACATACAGTAGTGTTTACATACAGTAGTGTTTACATACAGTAGTGTTTACATACAGTAGTGTTTACATACAGTAGTGTTTACATACAGTAGTGTTTACATGCACTGACGTGAAACAATAACTTCTTTCAACGATGTTAACATTGCACAATGACTACATGATCCTATCTGTGAACAGATATACAGATCTGTGCCTAAAGAACATAAAGGTTTCTACTTAATGACTCGTCCTAAACACAGTTCCCAGTTCTTTCACTTGCGTACTTTGCCTTCAATTTGTCATCTGAAAAGAACTGCAGTGAAAAAGAAACCACATGAATGGGTTTAGATGGTAACGTCACAATGATGCAAGTTGTTGCTGGTTACCATCGCATCACAATAATTAAATATGAAGGGGATGTGTCTCCCTCATATTTGGAAAATATAAGTTTGCCTCCCCCCAACCCCCCCCCCCCCCCACACACACACACTCATTTACCATAAAATATTAGTTCAACCAGCACTGTTTCTGATTCTTTGTGAATGAATCCATTCCACTTGATTAATAGAGAATACTCAAACCACTAAAAGTCCACTCCAGGTTTTCCTGGTTACCTACAACAACTCCCCACACCGTGTGTCCCCGAGGTCATGTGACGGGACAGGGGGAGGAGACAACTCTGTTTTGTGCAGTAGCTTAGCACTACATTAGTGCCGGCAATTGTTGACCAGAGTTGTAGGGGTGTTAGGATGTGTGAGAGAAGTGGAGCACTACGTTTGTAGCATCTTAGCTAGTCCATCTGTAGTCTGTTGTATATGCACGCAGCTAGCTTACCACTACATTAGAGCTGGCAATTGTTGACCGCAGTTGTGGGGGTGTTAGGATGTGTGCGAGAAGTGGAGTGCTACATCTGTAACATCTTAGCTAGCATGTACTGTAGTCTGTTGTATTTGCGTGCAGCTAGCTTAGCACTATAGTGCCGGCAGTTGTCGACTGGTGGGGTTAGGATGTGTGAGAGAAGCAGACTGACACAAGGAGAGCTGTTGGTCAGGTTACTTTGTTGCGCTCTAAAACAGTTACTGAATCAAGTGTTTCCTTATGGAGGTAAACATAGATGTTTAAAGGTATTGTGACATGATGTTGGACATTCGCATAATTATCTGTCACAACATATATATCTTATATCATTCAGCTATGTTCGTTTTTGCAAAATAAATTATAAATATATTAAAATTTCATTACAAGTTATGGTAATTTTTTCGCTGTGATACGCCCCTAGAAATCCGAGAATTTCCGCATACGTCATCAGTGACGTGGCAACGGGCAGAAGGCAGTTTTTTCCCCGTTTGTTTGGTGTGGTAACTGCTTGCCATACAGATTCGTCTGAAAGATAGCCTCTTTTTTGTGTGTAACTTGAAAAATGCCGTCACGTTGTAGCACATTTGGGTGTTCTAATATCAGCAGTGAACAAGTGAGCATTCACAAATTCCCAAAAGATGAGAAACTTCACCTAGAATGGACAAGACAAGTACAGAGAACGAGGGACCGATGGTGTCCTAAAGAATTGTATGTCTGCAGCGACCATTTTACTGCCGATTGTTTTCAGGAAAGACCTAGTTTACAAGAATCTTTAGGATTACCAGTAAGATAGAGAAGACTTTTAAAACCGGATGCTATTCCTACTATTTTTAAAAGAAAATTTACAGAAGAAAGTGCTACAGCTACCACATCTAAACAACGCCGAGCAGCGACAGTCGAAAAACTCACAAGAAAACGAGTAAGTCTTTGTGTAAACATAATCGTAGGTGTGTAGTGTTTTAGATGATAAACTATATATTTTACGTGAGTACATGTTGTTTTACTTATCACAGCAGATTCTTTATGTTCGATGCTAAAAAAAATAGCCGTCAGAAATTCGGCAGCACACCCATGTTGCTAGTAATGTATTTTTAAATTATGTTTGCGCAATCAGGTAACATCAGTATGTTTTTTTTATTCATGGAGGGTTTATTAATGAGAGTTTTGGATGATTTACTGTCTTAAAATGATAAATCTCAAATGCGATCGGGCCTCGCTGTTAGCTTAGCCCAAAAACAAAAAACCACAGGAGAAGCTAACCCCACTTAGCTACTGTGTATGAAATAAACCGTGTCTAAATCACTTTTCCATTGATCGAGTGTCCAATAACTGTATTTGATGAATAATAACCCTTCGATTGGCTTCAATACATTCAAGTGCTAACAATAAGTTGTGTTTGTTCGCTGCTAACAAACTAGCCGACAGAAATTCGGCAGCACACACACGTTGCTAATAATGTATTTTTAAATTATGTCTGCGCGATCAGGTAACATCAGTATGTTTTTTATTCATGGAGGGTTTATTAATGAGAGTTTTGGATGATTTACTGTCTTAAAATTATAAATCTCAAACGCGATCGGGCCTCGCTGTTAGCTTAGCCCAAAAACAAAGAACCACAGGAGAAGGTATCCTCACTTAGCTACTGTGTTTGAAATAAGCCGTGTCTAAATCACTTTTCCATTGATCGAGTGTCCAATAACTGTATTTGATGAATAATAACCCTTCGATTGCTTCAATACATTCAAGTGCTAACAATAAGTTGTGTTTGTTCGCTGCTAACAAACTAGCCGACAGAAATTCGGCAGCACACACACGTCGCTAGTAATGTATTTTTAAATTATGTCTGCGCGATCAGGTAACATCAGTAAGTTTATTTATTCAGGGAGGGTTTATTAATTGAGAGCTTTGGACGATCAACACTAGAAATGCTGCACTCGTCTGATTCGACATGCTCCGCCATTATTATTTACATGCGCGTTGGAGCAGTGCCTTTCCCGTTTGCACGTCACTGATGACGTATGCGGAAATTCTCGGATTTCTAGGGGCGTATCACAGCGAAAGAATTACCATAACTTGTAATGAAATTTTAATATATTTATAATTTATTTTGCAAAAACGAACAGAGCTGAATGATATAAGATATATTGTGACAAATATGCAAATTTCCAACATCATGTCACAATACCTTTAACAGCCTGTTAAAATACAGCAGAATGCAGGAAACTACATCTTTGTTCAAACTTTTCTGG
>JBBPBX010031684.1:11178-24489 GCA_038048925.1 Garcialebias charrua
CACACACATTACAAAAGCTTCTGACGGCAGTGCCAGTTACTATAGTTGTGAATGCCCTGATGTGAGATTTGTGACAGCTTCAACAAACAAGTGTGTTTCTGTTTACTGCTGAGGCTGCTGGACCTTCTTGTCATGGATTCTGAACATATGCAAGTCTTCTGCTGTTATTCTTTTTCTTTTCTTTTTTGTTCCTGTTTATTTGTCTCAAATTATAAAAACCTCAAAGTTCATGTCAGACTCAAAAGTCAAAACTGTACTCGTAAAAAAAAAAAAAAAAAGTCTGACTTGCATTTACTTTCTTCAACTTAAACAAAAGATTACAAGCGTTTAAACTATTTAGGGAAATGACTTTACAAGAACTTCAGAGGGAATTTCCCCCGACTTGAGAACCACCACTTTAAACAAAGTCATGCACGTGCACTTTCTGTAAACAACGGGGTGCCGGAGCTGGCATCTGCTCCGCCAAACAAAAGCCAACCGCACTTTTGCTTATCTCCACTTTCTGCTGTTATCCCAGCTCCTTCTACACACAGGTGTGGTGCCAGCACTGGTTGCAGCGTAACACAGTGTGTGTGTGTGCAGTTCATGCACACGTGCTCATCCTTTAACAACCTGGTGTGCATGTAACATAACGTAAAAGAATGAATAACCGAAACTGCTCTGGTCGAGTCGTAATGGGAAGCCCGAGCACTGACGTGACACTGCAACAGCACCAGGCGGGTGGTGGAGTCGCTCTGGAGCAGTGGTAAATATGTATATTTGAAGCGTGTGAAAAAGCAGAGCCGCAGCAGACCCACCAACCAAAGCATATGGCTCTACCATGTGTTACTTAATGAGAGATTTACTCACACAGACCACTAAATGTGTGGCTCGTTGAAGGAGCGGCGGCAGAAGAGTGTTTGCACGTGTTGCATGCAAGTCGACTCTATAAAGAAGAGGGCCGTGCGGGCTGCTTGTAACCTTTTGCTCCCATCGTGCTGCTTTTAATGAAAGGTGAACCAGTTAGGGGGTTTCACCAGTCGATTGCAGGGACTTTCAGAAACTAAGGCAACCAGCAGATGATTTATAAAGATTTACTTGTTTGTTTTGTTGGTAACGTGGTTGTTTTCCCCACCTAAAGTAGTGCAACATGAGCATTTCAGTATTTTTTTTTCTTCCTGTAATAAATGAAGAAAAACAAATCTGTTGAAGAAACTATCTGTAGAAGTGTTGACCGAGCTTAATAAAACAACCAGTTTTGTCTCTGTACAAAGCCTGCTGCTCGTAAAATGACTACTCAGACAAGTGACGACATCATCAATAATCCATTAACAGACTGAAAATGGATAACTAAACACAGAGACGTAACGTGGAAGATGAAGCCAAATCAGGATGAGTGCCCCCTGTAGGCTGTCTGCAGCATAACTTTGTGTAAAAAATGGTGCTGACATGTGATTATATAGCTTTTACCTTGCTGGTGTGCATCTAAAGAGAAAAATGTGTGTACATTTAGCTGTAATTAGTGATTTGGTCCCTATAAAACATGGTGGAGCTTATGCCTTACCCTTTTGTGCATACTTTGGCTCCCAAAATACAACATGGCAGCACCCGTTAAACATTTTGGCTTCAGTTTAGAAAGACAAGAGGGTGTGAAAACACTGTTTTGTCTAAAGTTAGGATCTACAGAGTACAAGGACATTTATTTAGTAAAAGGTCTTGGTGTGACGGTGTTGTGCAGAAAAGATGCACCTCTGCTGTGAAAGGCACCCTGGCAGCACATTGGGGCCAAGGGGTGAAAGGACACCGTGCTGCCCACGGATGTGCCCGTCTTTTAACCAGTTAAGCATTTTTTTCCTTTATACGTAGATGGCCTCCCTTCTCACCTTACAGCCATCCTCTCACACCGATATGATTTTTTTTTGTAGAGAGAAAGGAAAGACAGAAAGTAAGACAACAAAACACAACAATTATCCACAAAAAAAGCACAAGGCAAACACACCCAACCTCCGTCTGCAATCCTGCAAAGTACATGACAGAACACAGCAACACATGCATAAAGAATATTAACATTCATGACTTTGCAGTAGAATTCCATAAATATACATACTTACAAATGAATATAGCCTACAGTAAACATACATATACTGTACATTCATATTCAATCACATACCCATCTACATATCTGCATATGATATCTACATATACATCCCTGCACCCATTTGTGTGTGGTTGTGAGCATGCATAAGTGAATAAGGTTCCTTGAATAGAACATTCAGTAGCGACCGTAAAGCATCAGAGATCCGCTCCCCCCAAGGCCCGAGGCAGACAAAGGGGGTACCAGAGCCCAAGACCCCAAGCAGGACCTCGAGCCCAGAGTCCCCAGGGCCACCCGAACAGGACGAGCCACTCACCAACTCCCCAGATCCGACCAAAGGGGAGAACAGGAAGAGAGAAAAAAACAAACAAAAACACAACAACAACAAAACAGTTAAGCATTGCATGATGCTGATTATTGTGTGATTCATTTTTCTTCCGTACGTTTTTCGGCAAGATTCTCGTCCCGCAGTTTTCAAGCTGCTTCAACGAACCAAAACGTTCAGCTCTTTCAGGACAATCCTGCCGTGGCTTTTGGTATTGGTGCAACTTTAGCTTTTTTAAATATTTAGCCTTTTCTGCCTTTTTTTTTTCATAGAAAATAAACTGAGCTCATTTTCATTCAACCTTTATTTCTACAAGTTAGTCTCATTGAGCCACTCGTTTACAAGAGAACGGTTTTAAACAAAGAACACACATGAGCTACAGACAACAGACAGTCATATAAAATGAAAGTAAATAGAAGAAATGAAATAAAAATGAAACAAAACAGCATTTTCCATCCTTCAAATCTTTAGATGTGTTTACAACCTTATACCTCTCCTTTCACATTTTGTTCTGCTTCAGCTTCTTTCCTCTTTCGGCTTCCTTGTGCAAATTTAAGCTTTTTTTCCCCAGCTAATTTGAGCTGTTTTTCGGCTGTTTTGTATGCCTTGCAGTTTATTTCAAAGTATGGTACAATATTTTGTGCTTCTTCTAACTTCTTTCTGCTAATTTCAGCTTCTTCTGCTCCTTTCAGCTTAATTCTGCAAGTTTAAGCTTTTTCTGCTATTTCAACTACTATTTAGCTGTTTTGTGCTAATTTTAGCTTTTTCAGCTATTTCCACATTTTTTTTGCACTAATTAAAAAAAATCTGCCTAATTCAGCAAAAATGTGCTCTCTCCACTTCCTTCTGGTAATTTAAGCTTCTTTGCTTTTTTTAGATACATTTCAGCAGTTTTTTGCTCATTTACGCTTTTTCAGATAATTTCCACTTTTTTGTGCTCGTTTCTTTTTCAGCCTAATTGGGCAAACGTGTTATTTCTGTTTTCTTCTGCTAATTTACGCTTGTTCTACATTTTCAGCTACTTTTTGTGTGTGACATTTTTAGCTAAATTCAGCTGTTTAAGATAAATTCAAGTTTCTAGATAATTTCTGCTATTTTCAGCTCAATTAACTTCTTTATGCTAATTTCAGGTTATTATTCTCCTTTCAGCTTTTCATACTAGTTTCAGCCTTTCCTGCTATTTCAACTACCTTTTAGTTGTTTTTGTGCCAAATTTAGCCTTTTCAGCTATTTCCACCTTTTTATCTCATTTCAACTCCTTCCACTTCCTTGCAGTAGTTTATGCTTCGTTGTGATTTTCAGCTAATTTTCAGCTTTTTTTGTGTGTGTGTGCGCCAATTTCACCTTTTTTCAGCTAACTTCCCAATTTTTGTGAGCATTTCTGCTTATTTAACCTAATTCAGAAAATATGTGTTCTTTCTGCTTTCTTCTGCTAACTTATGTTCCATTTCAGCTACATTTCAGCATGTTTTTAGCTCATTTCAGCTGTTTTTCAGCAGGTTCTTTAGCAATAAGCATTCACACTGCATTTTTGCAGGAAATGCACATGTCAAAAAGAAAATCATTAATCTACTGAATAGTCTCTTTTTTTAACCGTCATAAAAATAGTGAAAATAATAAAAAAATGTATTCAGTTTTTATCAAGCCATGGCACCTGCATGAAAAGGAAACCGAAAGGTGTTCTTGCTGTTATCTGCGTGTCATATTCACACGGAGGCATGGCAGCGTGCTGCTGAGGACACGAGGTTACAGTTAAACACTCCTGACCACACACTGTCTCCCTCCTGGCTGCGATCCTGGCCTCGCTCAGTAATTGGCCACACAGAGCCCACATCTCTTTGTTTCTCCTGCAGAGGCTTGTGGTTGAAATGCACAAGCAGTAGGTCTCATAAATCTGCGGGACTCCAACATTAGACCCAAAATTTCAGCTCCTTTTTTTCCCCTCCACAATGACTTCACTCGTACCCAAATTCCCCTCTGCACCACAACGAGAGGCCGGTCCAGAGAACGGTACTTTATGACCTCTGTGTGATATATGTGCCACTCACTGCTGCGTGTGGCTGAGACACTGACAAATGCCAGTTTAGAGTATTTTGATGCAGCTGTGATTATAGGCTTGTGCTTACTCTTTGCTAGTTTTCTGTTTGGCTTGGACTCGCTGCGCTGGTTTAGGCTTGCACACTGGGTCACGTAGGGTTCAGCAAACAACAGGACTCGAACCCGTTAAAGGTACTCATTACAACATCATGAAAATAAAACCTTCAAAAAGTAACGAAGCAAATCTCCACAATATTTTTTTCCTCATATCGACGGTTATACATCCTTGAATTACAAATCTGAAAGCAAAACTTTATGAACTGCTGCCAACGTTTGCGTTTGTTTAACTACGGAAACAGCTGAAGCGACTGAAAGCAGGTCGACAACGGATCCTCTACGTATTTATGCTAAGAGGTATAGGCTCCGAAACGTTCCACGCGTTAGACGTGGAAAAACAGAATATAATATAAACCTGTCCTTCTAGCAGAAGTTACCGTATTTTTCGGAGTATAGGTCGCACCTTTTTATAATTTTTTCAAGGCCTGCGACCTATATATGGCTTTTTATCACTTTCGGCTAAACAAATTTTAAAATCCAGCTCATTTCACAATTACGTTCATTTATTAAGGAAAAGTTCAGCTCAGACACATATTTGCTATAATTTTTATCAAACAAATAATTGTTTTTAAGTGTTAATCTTCTTAAAAGCCTTGCTGTGCGCTCCTGTGGCAGACATTTGCAGCAGAGCTAAACGTAGGTGCGACCTATCTAGGGGTTTTTCCAATCTATTGGTGATAATTGGACAATGCGACCTATACTCCGGTGCGACCTAAACTCCAAAAAATACGGTAAGCTCTGTCTTCATGTGTCCTGCTTATAATTATTCTGGACAGCTGCCGGACTCCGTCTTTGTCTCTTACGTTGCATTTAGCGTGAAAGTCACTCTTATGATTTAAGGCTTATAGTTTTACCTATACGGTAGTCCCTTGATTGTCTCGGGGGTTACGTTCCACACACCACCATGATAGGTGAAAAACCGCAAAGAAGAAACGCTGTATTTATTTTAGTATTTATATATTTGATGGCTTTATAAACCCTTCCCACACTCTTGCAATGTTCTAAACGTTTAAACCTACATCACTTTAACAACATGCGTATGGTATGTACTGCAAAGTTTTACTCAGCAGCAGCTCTGCAGAGCAGCAGCTCGGTTCTGGTTGGGCTCGGTTCCAGTTCTGCAGACCTCCCCTGCAGCGACGAAGCCCCGTCCAGGTTGATGTGCACGTGGATAATTGAGCTTCAGGATTGTTTGCAACTTTCCTGCATGTTCTGTGGGCTTCATAGATAGCATAGATTTGCGTTGCAAAACTGTTCCTCCATTTTGGCAGAAAGTGGCCAGGAGCACCGTTGGCTTCTGGGTAGTGTAGTTCTTTTGACTGGCGTTACCGTATAGACTTATTGAAAGAAAACTATACACAGCAAAAAAAAAATCCGTAAAAAAACGGAAAATGTCCTGGTAATTTTCTGCCAGTACATTCTCCGTTTTTTTACAGATATTTCCGTAAACCCTAAAACGGATTTTTCCCGTAATTTAACAGTTTTTTTAATGTAGAATTTACATAAATTTCTGTTAATCTAGGGTGCCAGGTAAATGGAGTCCTCTTTCGCGCTTCTTCTCAAAGGTTCTTGTTCCCAGGGTGCTTTGCACACACTCACAAAAAAAGGAGAAACCCCTGTAAAAAATGATAACGGAAAAATCCTTCACACTTCCACAGTACAGTACATTTACTTGTTTTTTTACGGATTATTTTTACCGTGTAGTGGTGCCTGTCTAAAGTTTTTTTTCCGTTAACTTTTTTATCTTGTACCGTACCGATCATGTGAGTAATATTAAAGTTGACCATCGTGTGTCGTGTACAATCTTACGTTGAAAAACTGCGAAAGAGCGAGTCCACGAAAGTCGAACTGTGAAGTAGCGAGGGACTATCGTACAGCCAGATTAATGTAGGTCGACATGGCTCAGGCTTCCATGTGGGCCCAGCAGAGAGCTTGTTTACCGTATTTTCCGCCTGATAGGTCGCACCGTTATATAGATCGCTTTGTCCAATTATTGGCAATAAATTGGAAAAATCCATAAACGGGTCACACCTTTATTTAGGTCGCATCTATTATGCGTCACTGCTACGCGACGCGTCAACGCCTCATTTGCCCTGCTGAAAATGGCGGCCACAGAAGCGAGCGAGCACGGAAGGACTTTACAAGATTAACACGATAAAAACAATTATTTTTTTGCTAAAAATTATAGCTGACATTATAGCACAAGGGTTCCTGAGCTTAACCGTTCCTTAATCAATTCACGAAATGGTCAAATCTGCTGGATTTAAATTGTTTTGCTTTGACGTCTTCCAAATGGTCGCGTGCACTGCGAAAATTAATTATAAATAAATTGAATTTTAGCTCAAATGTTTCATACAGGTCACAGTTTGTGAATGAACACCAAGTAATTACGTTCTGTAGGTTTCAAGAAAATCCGCGGTGTGGTTTATGAGTTATTTAGACAAATAGTAGCAGGAAAATAACCCGAAGCTAACGCGACACGTTTACGTCTATAAAACATCGTTTTTTTAATCTCAAACATCTCATAAAGCTAGTCAGTTGTAAATGTCCATACAGTGATTACTTTCTGTAAGTTTGATAAAAATCTGTCCTGTGGTTCTTGACTTATCTTGCTTTTTTTTTTTTTTTTTTTTTCCATTTATAGATGGCCTCCCTTCACACCTTTTAGCCATCCTCTCACTCCAATATTTTATTTTTTTTTTAAGAGAGAAAGAAAGAAAAGAGAAAGTAAGGCAACAAATCAACAATTATCAACCAAAAGAGCACAAGGCAAACACACCCAACCTCCGTCCACAATCCTGCAAAGCACATGACAGAACACAACAATGGAACATACATGCATAAAGACTAATAATATTCATGAGCTTGCAGTAGAATTCTATAAATACACATACCCATATCTACAAATATATATATACAGTAGTATACATACATATACTTTTATATTCATTTATATATATACCCATCTACATATCTACAGATATATATATACAGTAGTATACATACATATACTTTTATATTCATTTATATACCCATCTACATATCTGCATATATATACATCCCTGCATCCATTTGTGTGTGGTTGTGAGCATGCATAAGTGTATAAGGTTCCTCCAATAGAACATTTAGTAGCGACTGTGAAGCATCAGAGATCCGTCCCCCCAAAGCCTGAGGCAGACGAAGGAGCGATCAAAGCCCAAGACCCCAGGAAGGACCCCGAGCCCAGATCTTGACTTATCTTGCTAACAAACACAGCTAACAGTAGTTACCTCCAGAGCAGGAGGCCGGGCAGCGACAGAGTCAGTCCGACCAGAGGAGGCCGCCGTCGGACACATGAGGTGGGAACGGTCAGTGTCCCCTAGCGGACAAAAGTGGTACTGCACCATTTTTGGCCAAAATTAAAAACGGTCATATCTGAGCCAAAATTTGGTCTAAAAATATTGGGAAAATCCATAAATAGGTCTCACCTCTCTATAAGTCGCAGGGCATGCAAATTAGGCAAAAAAATGCGACCTATATTATGGAAAATACGGTACTCTGAAAGAACCAAAAAAGGCATTCAATACAGAAACTCATAGCGACTTAATACAGTAAAATACGATACTCTGAAAGCTGCGTGTCATTAATACGTATCAGTATTTCTTTTTCTTTCGGCTGCTCCCTGCCTCAGGGGTCAACACAGCGAACTTGCATGAAGACTTGGCGATTGTTTTCACGCCGTGGTCCTGACGCACCCACAGACCACTGAGCTACCACAGCCCTCTGTGTGGAGCAGAGCTGCATAGGGCACCCGGGGGAGCAGATGGTGCTGTCTACGTTTTTGTAGTTGGTATACTGCCGTAAAGTTAGTTTTAGTTGGACACTGCTGAAGCCACAGAGCGTGAATGTCTAACGTAAAACGAACTTCACCACGGTTGTTCCGTATTCTGTGCTTGGAAACCAAAGTTCACCAGTTAGTACAACGTAACCGTCAATTTATTTTGATTTTTGAGCATACTGGACATTTCCAAATTTCTCTGATGCTTCTATTTGAATAAATGAGCAACAAACGTTGTACAACAGTCGGCCTTGTGTTAAAAACATGTTATAGAATTTATAAAACTGTATCAAAGCAAAACATGTTCAATAACTAGTAAGTACAGCAGTATTAATTATACAATAATTAGCTGGATGAGCGAAAGTAATAAACAAGTGCTGCATACTGTGGAAGTGTTTAATGTATCAATGACACGTGTCTAATATGTCATGTATCATTGGGCACATTTAAGTGGGTAAACTGAAATTCTTAAGCTTTTCTCATGGGTATACTCCTTAAGCCCGCGTGTCACATAGACTACACCACTGGAAGGGTCTTGCTCAAGGGCACAGAGTGGGGGGCAAATAAGGGTGGAGGCAGGTGTGCACCTTTTCCATATTTTGAAGTCGATCCAGGGAGTTGAACCTTCCGATCAGGGGCAGATCTACTGGGGTGGCAGTTGCCACCCTAACAGAGAGCCTTGCCACCCCAGCTGGACATTACGAACAAGAACATATTTTTTCCGACAACATTGAATGCAGCACAATGTAGTCATGTGGTCCACACTCCTTACCAGTTGGTGGCAGTAATGCTCACCTAACTTTCTTGCCAACTGCCAATAAATTTCAAGAAGAAGCACAATGTACAACTGACTCAAGACGTCAAGTTCTGACTGAATGGCGGGAAGTGAGAAATGATTGGAAAAGAGGACTGAACACAGCAGCACGAGAGGAAACAGGTTAAAAAAAAGTATTAAATATGTCCCTTTTAGAAAAATAATTGCAGTAGGCAGTGCAAGGAAAAGGGAGAGCGGTTGTCTCCTGTAAAGACGCCAAGTCAAAGTCGAGTACCGTCTGACTTTATTGCTATTTCCAACATATATATATATACAGTATATGGTAAATGGAGCTTATTTATATAGTGCTACTGCTTTCCAGCCCCCTATGAGGGGCCCCAAAGCGCCTTACAATACCAACCATCCACCCATTCATACACACACTCATACCGGTAGCGGCAGACTGCCATGCAAGGCGCCATCCAGTNTATGGTAAATGGAGCTTATTTATATAGCGCTTTCCAGCCCCCTATGAGGGGCCCCAAAGCGCTTTACAATACCAACCATCCACCCATTCATACACACATTCATACACCGGTAGCGGCAGACTGCCATGCAAGGCGCCATCCAGTCCTACCGGGAGCAACTCGGGGTTAAGTGTCTTGCCCAGGGACACAACGACACATGGTGTGGGGAACCGGGATTCGAACCTCCAACCTTCCGATCGGGGGACGACTGCCATTACCACTACGCCACGGCCGGCCACCCCCTGAAACATCCTTGCCACCCTCTTGCCACCCCATAGATATTTTTCTAGATCCGCCCCTGCTTCCGATCACAACCACCACCACCACCCTCTTTCAAAACAACTTTTTAAAAGTTAGATTTTAAAGTATGAAATGAGAACTTTTAATAATAAAGTATTTTAGTCTGTTTAGTGGAGGGTTTGTGTAAAAAGCACAGGTTTTATTTTCCTCCTTCACCTTCAGGTGGTGCGTTCACGTGTTCATCACACGCAGGAATGCAATGCATAAAAAAAAAAGAAGAAAAAAGCGGGAACCGTGTCTATATTTCATAACTCTTCTTGGCCAGCAGCACCTCTGTGAATTAGAATAAATAAATAAATGAGAAGAAGAAGAAGGTTAGAATCCCGGGAAGAGCAGCGAGGGGAGGGAGGCAAAGTTTTTTCCCTCAAAGTTTGTGCAAGCTTTCACTTTCTAGGCGGGGTTACAGTAAGCTGCAGCATGGAGTGAGCAGCGCAGCGAGCATGCGGCACTGCAGCGAGCTCCACAACAACTCCACCGAGCTGTGCCGACATGTACTCCCCGTACTGCCTCACGCAGGTAAATACCGACTGCTGGCCTCCATTATTGTCTGTTACTGCCGCGCGCGCACCGTGTTGCATTTCTGCTAGTTTGCTCGGAGAAGTTCGTCCCGTCGTCACGGGAAACTTTCTTTTTTTGTTTTTTTTTCTGGGGAGAGAAAATGGCGCTTCTCTCCAAATGTATTTCATATTTTCCTAAAGCGGAGGGGGTGGAGGGGGAGGGTGGAGGAGGAGGCGAGCCTGCGGGACTGAAGGGTGGAGGACGGTTAAATGTGACCGCGGCGAGGAGCTTCCTGCTCGGTCGGTCTCGCGCTGGAGGACCGCTTCTTCTTCTTCTTTGGCTTTAATTCTTCTTCTTCTTCTTCGCTTTTATTTGTTTCCTTTTAGCTGGCAGTAGGAGTGTAACGGCCGTTTGAGTGAGGGCCGCTCTCGTGCGGGACGAACACCGGGAGAGCTGGTGTGTGTGTGTGTGTGTGTGTGTGTGTGTGTGTGTGTGTTATAAACGGTGTGTAAAACATACACTTCATACACACTGATGGCGCTTCTCCCCGTAGCTGCTTCACTTTACTGTTTATTTATTGTACTTGAATGCAACACGTTGAGTTTACAGGCTCCTTGATTTTTTTTACTGTTTGAGTTGCTTTTATTGCACTACCAGTATATTAAAAATTATAAATACTGTACCACCACCCCTTAGTGAAATAAGAATGTTTTAACATTCTGCTGCGAGTTTAAAGCGTGTGTGTGTGTTATAAACGGTGTGTAAAACATGCACTTCATAACACACTGATGGCGCTTCTCCCCGTAGCTGCTTCACTTTACTGTTTATTTGCTGTACTTGAATGCAACACGTTGAGTTTACAGGCTCCTTGATTTTTTTTACTGTTTGAGTTGCTTTTAGTATATTAAAAATTATAAATACCACGCCTCACTTAGTGAAATAAGAATGTTTTAACATTCTGCTGCGAGTTTAAAGCGAGTATGAGTGTTTTTCTTCTGTTCGTGTAAAATATTTTCAAAAAGGCATCATACTCGCCACAGTTTGAATTTCCCATTAGTTGTTTTGAAGGTGCATTATATTAAATGTGTGTGTGAGTCATTTCAGACAATAAACTTGATAAATAGAAGTCTTCTGCTTTATGTTTTTATATATATATATATTTTTTTTTTGGCTTACATAAATCAAAACATTTTGTCGAGGCCAAATTTATTCTGAATTCTTTGTAGGAGTTTTCAGCGGATGGAGCAAACTCGTAATAAAGAGCGTTTCGGTTCAGCGTCATGCATAATTTCAGTCGTTAAAAAGTAGCTTTTCTTTTGCTCTTTTAATGTGAACTTTGCAGGGAAACTCTGTACGTTTGAGGTTTTCAAAGCCAAGTGAAATGTGACATTCAGCTGGGTGTTTTCAGACAGTCTTCCTCTGTTCTCCAGCTGCTGCAGCCCTCGTCCTCGTGTAACTTAGACGTGTTTACCCCTCGGACCGCCACTGTCCTCCTGTAATCCATCCCTGGCTTTTACAGCGGGTTCATTAAAAAGGACTCGTCCTCCCACCGTGTGACGACTCTGCTGCCAGAGGCTGGAGGGATGTCCTCCTCTTCGCCCGGCACGAGCCACGTCTGGTTTTTGTTTGAGAACATGAGCAGCTTGGATCATAATGTTCATTCGCTTACTGGCACCCGGAAAGGAGTTTTAATCGTTTCGTACTTTGTTTTAATGAAAAGGCTGTTAATGTGCTGTAAGCTGAGACAAACTTTATGCTGTTTTTTAATTATTTTTTTTTTACCTTCAATGATTTTAGCTCTTGTATCGGCTGCAAACTTGATTCTTAACCCAGACAAATGTCTGATTTTATGTCACAGCAGCTACAACTTCAGCAAAATTAAGTATTTTTGCTTATAGTTTACCACTAAACTTGGTGGTTTAAAAAAAAAAAAGATAATTATTTGAAGCTTTGCACTGAATACATTATAGGTGGCAATGGATTGAGCTGCACGTGGAGCAAAATGTTTGTTAAAATTAGCACCTCCTCAGGAGTAATATGCAGGTACGGAAAGCCCTTTGGGACAATATTTATCCAGTAAAAGAAATAGCAAGTTTAGTTGCTCTTATGATTGCTACAACTATAAATTAAAGATAAAACAACCATGTAATTCACACAACACCGGAATTTTTTTATTTTTTTAGGAAGTAATTATCCTT
Organism: Garcialebias charrua; assembly: GCA_038048925.1. Taxonomy (NCBI): domain Eukaryota; kingdom Metazoa; phylum Chordata; class Actinopteri; order Cyprinodontiformes; family Rivulidae; genus Garcialebias; species Garcialebias charrua. Next base: position 23,826 of record JBBPBX010031684.1, read on the forward strand.
TAGTTAAAATAAATTAGTCTCACATAAACATTGTAGTGCACAATTTTCAGTGTCACTGTGAGTGGATGTAAAAATGATCTATTTCTGCGGGATGAATAATTCTTCACACTCTAAACGATTATTTTCTTTTATTTTTGTTTTGTTTTTTAAAGCACTGTAGTGTGTGGAGAGCCAACTTTCATGCCACACACTCAGCAGCTCCGTCTGCAGATGGAACATTTTTGTTGTTCGTAATTTCAGAAAACATAAAATGATTCCTGGACACGGGGGTACGGCGACATTCGCAAACAGTTGGATGGTTTATTAGCTGTGACAGAATTTCCCACTGAGTGGAAGTCCTGCAGGGACTCACGTGGGAGACGTAGCGGCAGCAGATTTAAGGGAGGAGAGGTGTGTGTTCATGTGCTGTTTTCACCTTTTTAATAAAATTCTATATCTGGTTGTTACAGGATTGCAGACATAGATAACTTGTTTATTACAATTTTTTTTTTTTTAAATCTACAAATTTATAGACTTCACACATAATTTCCACCCTGCATTCGTGATAATAACACCAGTTTGTGCCTCTTGTTTGTTGGTTTTGTTTCCTTCGCTCAGACGTCAGCGTTTGCGTCCAGCAGGCCAAAACGACTTTCACAAACTTTATATATATATATATAAAATA
>JBBPBX010031685.1:0-25269 GCA_038048925.1 Garcialebias charrua
CATACACAAGCAACACATCTACATTTTTTTTGCTTTGTTTTGTTTTATTTTTTGAATGTCCAGAGGACCAGACTTAGCTTTTTTAGACTTTTTACTGGTTTAAAGTATTTAGCAAGAATTTTGCTATTTTTAGATGCTTAAAGACTTGATAATTCTTGGCTGATTTGTTGAACTTGCAATGAGCATTGAGAAAAGCTAAAGTTCCAATGTGAATTAGGTAAAGTTGTATGCATTAATTATAAATGATTGTTCTATCCACACAGCAAATAGTGCTACATTTTAATCTTCAAAATAAAAGTTGACTTTTTCTTTTAATGACAATTTGAAGTTGAGCAATCAAACATGGTTCTTTTCAAGTGAAAAAGGCTGCAAAAGCTGTTATAAATTTGCTGAGGATTATCACTCTCAGAGGTGAAGGGAATGAACTTGCTGTGCTTCAAATGGGCAGGCCTTATACAGATAACGCAAGACCATGTTTGTGCATGCACATGGGTTGCTTTAATTAACTCGAGTAATTTTGCAACTGCAAAACATCAACATATGAATTACAGTCTAAATTATTTTAGAATTATGGCTCAAATTAAAATAAATAAAACGTCTTTGCTAGACAAAGTGCAGCCCAAAAAACCCTTATGATGAGTACAATTAATGGATACAATGTTCCCTTGCCCGGACGCGGGTCACCGGGGCCCCACTCTGGAGCCAGGCCCGGAGGTGGGGCACGTTGGCGAGCGCCTGGTGGCCGGGCTTTTACCCATGGAGCTCGGCCGGGCACAGCCCGAAGAGGAGACGTGGGTCCCCCTTCCCATGGGCTCACCACCTATGGGAGGGGCCAAAGGGGTCGGGTGCAATGTGGGATGGGTGGTGGCCGAGGGCGGGGACCCTGGCGGTCTGATCCTCGGCTACAGAAGCTGGCCATTGGGACATGGAATGTCACCTCTCTGGTGGGGAAGGAGCCTGAGCTAGTGTGTGAGGTTGAGAGGTTCCGGCTAGAAATAGTCGGACTCACCTCAACGCATGGCTCTGGCTCTGGAACCAGTTTCCTTGAGAGGGGTTGGACACTCTTCCACTCTGGAGTTGCCCCTGGTGAGAGGCGCCGAGCAGGAGTGGGCATACTGGTTGCCCCCCATCTTGGTGCCTGTACGTTGGGGTTCACCCCGGTGAACGAGAGGGTAGCCTCCCTTCGCCTACGTGTGGGGGGACGGGCTCTGACTGTTGTTTGTGCCTATGCGCCAAACGGCAGCTCAGATTACCCACCCTTTTTGGAGTCCTTGGAGGGGGTATTGGAGAGTGCACCTCCTGGGGACTCCCTTGTTCTACTGGGGGACTTCAACGCTCACGTGGGCAATGACAGTGAGACCTGGAGGGGTGTGGTTGGGAGGAACGGCCCCCCTGATCTGAACCCGAGTGGTGTTCTGTTATTGGACTTCTGTGCTCGTCATGGATTGTCCATAACGAACACCATGTTCAGGCATAAGGGTGTACATATGTGCTCTTGGCACCAGGACACCCTAGGTCGCAGTTCGATGATCGACTTTGTTGTCGTCTCATCTGATCTGCGGCCGCATGTCCTGGACACTCGGGTGAAGAGAGGGGCGGAGCTGTCCACTGACCACTACCTGGTGGTGAGTTGGCTCCGATGGTGGGGGAGGATGCCGGTCAGACCTGGCAGACCCAAACGTATTGTGAGGGTCTGCTGGGAACGTCTGGCAGAGTCTCCCGTAAGACGGAGCTTTAACTCCCACCTCCGGGAGAGCTTTGAACACGTTCCGAGGGAGGCGGGGGACATTGAGTCCGAGTGGGCCATGTTCCGCGCCTCTATTGTCGAGGCAGCTTATCGGAGTTGTGGCCGCAAGGTTGTTGGTGCCTGTCGTGGTGGCAACCCTCGAACCCGGTGGTGGACACCGGCGGTGAGGGATGCTGTCAAGCTGAAGAAGGAGTCCTATTGGGCCTTTTTGGCCTGTGGGACCCCGGAAGCAGCAGATAGGTACCGACAGTCCAAGCGGCATGCGGCTCGGGTGGTTGCTGAGGCAAAAACTCGGGCGTGGGAGGAGTTCGGAGAGGCCATGGAGAATGACTTCCATACGGCTTCGAGGCGATTCTGGTCCACCATCCGGCGTCTCAGGGGGGGAAAGCGGTACGCGACCAACACCATTTATGGTGGGGATGGCGTGCTGTTGACCTCAACTCGGGATGTTGTGAGTCGGTGGGCGGAATACTTCGAAGACCTCCTCAATCCTACTGGCACGTCTTCCACTGAGGAAGCGGAGCCTGGGGACTTTGGGTCGGGCTCTCCAATCTCTGGAGCTGAGGTCACCGAGGTGGTTAAAAAGCTCTGCGGTGGCAGGGCTCCAGGGGTGGATGAGATTCGCCCTGAGTTCCTTAGGGCTCTGGATGTTGTGGGGTTGTGTTGGCTTACGCGACTCTGCAATATCGCGTGGACATCGGGGGCAGTTCCCTTGGATTGGCAGACTGGGGTGGTGGTTCCCCTATTCAAAAAGGGGGACCGTAGGGTGTGTTCCAACTATAGGGGGATCACACTCTTAAGCCTCCCTGGTAAGGTCTATTCAGGGGTTCTGGAGAGGAGGGTCCGTCGGATAGTCGAACCTCGGATTCAGGAGGAGCAATGTGGTTTTCGTGCTGGTCGTGGAACACTGGACCAGCTCTACACCCTCAGCAGGGTCCTGGAGGGTGCGTGGGAGTTTGCCCAACCAGTTTACATGTGCTTTGTGGACTTGGAAAAGGCATTCGACCGCGTCCCTCGGGGGGTTCTGTGGGGGGTACTCCGGGAGTATGGGGTACCAGGCCCATTGATATGGGCTGTTAGGTCCCTGTACGACCGGTGTCAGAGCTTGGTCCGCATTGCCGGCAGTAAGTCAGGCTCGTTTCCAGTGAGAGTTGGACACCGCCAAGTAGGGATGGGAATTGATAAGAAATTATCAATATCGATGCCTTTATCGATGTCATTTATCGATTCGATTCCTTATCAATTCTGTTATCAATTCTCATTTGGGTAATAAAATATAGTAAACCATTTGTGTTCATAAAGAATTTATTTATGGATATTTTCCCATATTTTTAGACTAATTTTTCGCTCGGATTCTTCGTTTTTCATTTTTGGCGAAAATGGTGCAGTACCAGTTTCGGCCGCTATAGAGGCGCTGTAGGCAGCAGCCAGCAGAGGACTCAGAGAGTGAAGAGGAAGAGTGGCCACTTCCAGAAGTTTCTACTTGCTGTGTTCGAAAAAAGCCTCCTTTTGTCGGACTGACTCTGTCGCTGACCGCTCCCTGCTGTGGATGTAGCTGTTTTTGTTTGCAAGATACCACTCATAACCACACCGCGGATTTTTAAATCCAGCTGATTTCACATTTGGTTCAGCTCAGGAGCCCGTCTGCTATAGTGAGGTAAGAAATATATTTTTAAGCGTTTATTTAGCTAAATTTAAAGAAACAAAGCGCCCGGTTTGACCCGCCTGGCGCCTGCATAAAAAGTCAGCGAACTTTTTTTTTTTTAATCCAGCTGATTTGAACATTTCGTTAAACTCAGGAGTACGTCTACTATTAAGTCAGCTAAGAAATATATTTTTTAAGCGTTTATTTAGCTAAATTTAAAGAAAGAAAGCATCCGGTTTGACCCGCCTGGCGCCTGCCTAAAATTCCGCGAACTTTTTTTTTTTAAATCCAGCTGATTTGAACTTTTCGTAAGCTCAGAAGGACGTCTGCTATGAAGTCAGCTAAGAAATATTTATTTTTTTCGGGCGCGGCGCATGTCTGTGATGTCAGCGCTTAAATACGTCACCACCAGGAATCTGCAGAACCGATAAGCTGAATCGTTAAGACAAGCATCCTACAATTCCATGGAATTGGACTTTTAAGAACCGGTTCTCTAACAGAACCGGTTCTCGGTTCCCATCCCTACCGCCAAGGTTGCCCTTTGTCACCGATTCTGTTCATAACTTTTATGGACAGAATTTCTAGGCGCAACCAAGGTGTTGAGAGGATCCGTTTTGGTGGCCTTAGAATCGCTTCTCTGTTTTTTGCAGATGATGTGGTCCTATTGGCTTCATCAGGTCGTGATCTACAGCTTTCGCTGGAGCGGTTTGCAGCCGAGTGTGATGCGGCCGGGATGAGGATCAGTTCCTCCAAATCCGAGGCCATGGTCTTGAGCCGGAAAAGGGTAGCATGCCCTCTCCGGGTCGGGGAGGAGGTCCTGCCCCAAGTGGAGGAGTTTAAGTATCTCGGGGTCTTGTTCACGAATGAGGGAAAACTGGAGCGTGAGATCGATAGGCGGATAGGTGCAGCATCCGCAGTGAAGCGGGCGCTGTACCGGTCTGTCGTGGTGAAGAGAGAGCTGAGTCGAAAGGCAAAGCTCTCAATTTACCGATCGATCTACGTTCCCACCCTCATCTATGGTCATGAGCTTTGGGTTGTGACCGAAAGAACGAGATCTCGGATACAAGCGGCTGAAATGAGTTTTCTCCGCAGGGTGTCTGGACTCTCCCTTAGAGATAGGGTGAGAAGCTCAGTCATCCGGGAGGGACTCGGAGTAGAGCCGCTGCTTCTCCACATCGAGAGGAGCCAGTTGAGGTGGCTCGGGCATCTGGTTAGGATGCCTCCTGGACGCCTCCCTGGTGAGGTGTTCCGGGCATGTCCCACCGGGAGGAGACCCAGAGGAAGACCCAGGACACGCTGGAGGGACTATTGCCCCTTTTCCACTTACCGGCCCAGAGCGGCTCAGTCTGGTCCGGTCTGTTCCAGTTAGGATCGGCTCACATGTACGGTTTTGTTTCCATTCACTACTGCAGCCCTTCTGTGGGCGGGGTGTAGAATCTCACTCGTCCTACCACGTGGTGGCGGTAGTGTTACCTCAAGCTATTTACTAGCCACCACTAAACATTAGAAGAAGAACACCCTGCAGGACCTTGTCTCACCACCTGTTGGCGGTAATGTCCCTTGAGCTATTTAATGCTCTGATCTTACTTTTATTGCCTTTTCAGCTTGTTTTAAACCCCTGTGTTTTCCATTTTCTTTCTTTATAATAAAGATTATTCTCATATATGTACAAGGTTCCTGTTAACATTGCTTAACACATTGATCGCACTGCCCTGTAATCAGTTAAACTATTTTTACAGTAAGGTACAGATTAGGAATTAATTAGGTTTCAATTGGCCCTGTAATATTAAATGTTTGTATTTCATTAAATTTAAACGGTAATATTTTGTCAGGGATAATTCAAAGTCAAATGCAAATGGATAATTTGGTTTAAACTGTCCCATAAACATTAAAAGCATGTTTCTTTAAACGTAAAAACAAAGTATTAATAATTAAATGTTTGTTGATCAGGAAACTCGTTTGGGCATCCAAGAACAGCTTCATCGGGGTTGATGGCGACGTCTGTGCATCCTTGGAAAAGCTGCTGCACTACTCATGCACCCACAACCCGACATCAGGATGGATGGATGGATGGATGGGTTCATGTTGACATCTGTGCATCCTTGGAAAAGCTGCTGCACCCACAACCCGACATCAGGATGGATGGATGGATGGATGGATGGATGGGTTCATGTTGACGTCTGTGCATCCTGGCAAAAGCTGCTGCACTACTCATGACACGACATCAGGAAGGATGGATGGATGGATGGATGGAGGGCTGTTCAAATCTAATAATCTTTTTCTTATGATTCTTTAAAGGTCAAATGCAAATGGAAAATATTCTTAACTTCCAGTATGTTTTTAAACAAACACTATACTGTACACACTTAACATTGTAAAATATGTTTAGGAAATTATTGTTCAATGACACCACTTAAGAAATAAAATGTTTATTATGAAAACTAAGAAGTGAAAAAAGCACAAAAATAAATACTGCATCCACCTAAATGATTTTTTTCCTGTTGTCTCATGGGCTTCCTCCAGAAGACACAAGTTGATAAATTCTGGTGTTGACTTCTTCGTCTTAACTGTAAAAAAAAGAAAAACATGGTTACCGGTAATTCAGTCTAGAAACTGTTTTATATGTAGATATATTTTATAAGATATATGTAAGATATATATACATATATCAAATATCTCAGAAACCACAAAGCAGATATTTTTCAAACCAACACAATCACTACATGTTTATGTGCATACTGTAAGCTGTTGGAGTTATTTGTATTAAAATTCGATTTTTTTATAGACATAAGTGTGTCGACCTAGCTTTTTTTTTCTACTAGTATTTAACACATATCTTATATCTCAGAAACCACAAAGCAGATATTTTTCAAACCAACATAGTGTAATCACTACATGTTTATGTGCATACTGTAAGCTGTTGGAGTTATTTGAATTAAAATTCGATTTTTAATAGACATAAGTGTGTCGACCTAGCTTCTTTTTTTTCTACTAGTATTTAACACATATCTTATATCTCAGAAACCACAAAGCAGATATTTTTCAAACCAACACAGTGTAATCACTACATGTTTATGTGCATACTGTAAGCTGTTGGAGTTATTTGAATTAAAATTCGATTTTTTACGATTTATTTTTGTAGCACATGTGACAGGTTTGGAAGTAGTCAAAACAAATCTATTTAAATCCAGCAGATTTGACCACAACGTGACATTATTAAGGACTTGTTAACCTGAGGAACCCTCGTGGTATAAAGCCAGCTATGAAATATATTTTTTAAGCTTTTATTTAGCTACATTAAAAGAAAGAACGCCGATCGATAGAAATAAAGCCGGCTCACGTGCGCACATGGCGAAACTACTTTTTTAAATCCTGCCGTTTTGACAACAACGTGAAATTATTAAGGAATAGTTCGGCTTAAGACACATGTTTGCTATAATTTTAAATACAAATAATTGTTTTTACCATGTTAATCTTGTAAAGTCCTTCGGTGTTTGCTCCCTCGCGGCAGCCACTTCCTCAAACTCAGTCCAGCCTCCTCCCCACGGTTCGGGGCCAGCCGGCCTGGACCCTGCTCTGAGATGAGTCCGGAATCTTGGCGCGGCGCCGCGCATCTGTGAGGTGGAAATGCTGTCCAACGCGCGTTTGGCACGCAAATATGACGTCACATCCGACCCGGGCCACCAAGTGGAAAAGGGGCATAATGTTTCTCGGCTGGCCTGGGAACGCCTTGGGATTCCCCCAGAGGAGCTGCTTCAAGTGGCTGGGGAGAGGGAAGTCTGGGCCTCCCTACTTAGGCTGCTACCCCCGCGACCCGACCCCGGATAAGTGGACGAAAATGGATGGAATGGATGGAAAACGTCTTTGCTGATTATGGTAAGCTGAATGTGAGACAACTGAGTGGTGCACATGGTTTTATTTCATGAAAGTTTTTCAAAGTATCGTAAGCACATGTAAAAAAATCAAACATTTAAAGCTGTAAGTAAAAAGCTAAATTCAAACTGCTTTTGTACACATTACAACATAAATTGTTACATAGATAATGCTTTTCATTGAACTGACAAAGTTTTTTTTTTTATTACTGCACACTACCAAAAAGGAGAATCCATAGTGTTTTGGCCTGTTAGCAACCCCATAAACACTGGACAAATTGTATTGGACCTCCAGGTAGTAATTATTAAATTTACATCCACAACTGGTTAATTTTTGGAGTTAACCTGGCCACAAAATCAGGCAACTTTAAAAGATGCAAAAATGTTTCAGTCAGTTCTATAAATATCGAGCTACATTTCGATGTGGTAGCTGAAACTGATCCAACACATATTATGAACACTGTAAGATTGCACAAGATCTTTGTTTTAAAACTTTCCAGCAACAATTTGAAGTCACCATTATTGGGACACACACACACACACACACACACACACACACACACACACAACATCTTATGAGCCATTGAACGGAATGAAAACTTTTAGAATCAATGGATGTATCTCGACAAGTGATTGTTCATTTTTACAAACAATAGCTAAAGCTTTGTGTGATAGTAGCTAAACATTTGGAAAAGTGGACAGGTGATGTACATTTATTCAAGAAATTGTAGATCTTTAATAAATAATAAAATAAAAAAAAGACATTCCTCTCACAAACTGAAGTAAAGCCTTTAAAAAAATGTCAAACAAGGAGTTACAAATCTATCTTCAGACCAGGCAGCTTCTGTAGGAATGTGTTTGTATCTTTACAGACTGACTGATTTGGCACACAAATATGCTTCATAAAAAGGCAGAACACATTGTTCATTGTAATTTGTTAAACATAGATTGTGAATGTTCCTGCAGGTGATTCAGATTAAAAAAAGAAATTTGGGCAATAAATGTTTAGAAAAATCAAAGGACAGATCATAATTGCAATGTATAAACACCAGAGCAGAAGAACTGAGAAGAACAGGACTCACACTTTTCAGGATGCAAGAAATAAATTAGGTTTATTTACAAGTGATAAATATACAGGAACGTACATGAGGCTCTGCAAAGGAGGACTGGTAAGTAGGTTTTTCAGATATGTTGGGTCTAGAGTAACTACAAAATATTGTTTTCATAGTTCCTTCCTTGTCTGTCAACACAGAGAGGAGGGTGGAAAATATGTTTCTGTGGATGGCAGGTAAGTAGAATTCAGGCAGGTAGCAACAGTTTCCTTTCCAGCCCAGCTCAGGAACACAGGAGGTGCACAGGCAAAGTCCAAGGTATGATTTTCAGGAAAACAGGAAGGACACAGAGGAATAACTGGCAAGTATAATTTCAGTTTTCAGAAACGCAGGTTGGCTGTCACTACACATATTGGTATGCAAGGTTCCAGCGTTGGAAAGAACTCTTCAGCAGCCTTAAATAGCCCTGGAGTTTGTTATCCAGATGGGTCCAGCTGTTGCTCATTGGCTCCAACCTGCCACAAGGAGAAGTGCAGAAGAAAATCTTCAGAAGCCCACAGGGCATTCCTTTGCATCTAGACATGATGGAATATGCAGTGAAAGTTAAATTTTACTTTGACTAAAGCAAACTTTAATATTTTTTTTGTGAGCTCATTAGATGTAAATAATTTCCTATATTCATATTGTAATATATCAGCATTAAAAACCTTCATTACTAGGTTATTTTGATCTCATTGTATTTTATTTTTAAAAAAATGGCAACCAATCAGACACGTTTTTATGTTAAATGTGAATTACGTTGTATTGTGTGGCCGGCCAAAGTTAAAAGCATGCGTTCATAACTTTATTTTGGTCAGTTAACAAGTGGCTTGACAAGAAGACAGAAACAGAAGCTTTCTCCCAACATTTCAATTTTTATTCTTGCATGTAATAAGCAGTACAACTGTATTGTTTATCACTTACTTTACTTGCACACAAAAATTTAAACAGATATGTTTATAAAGCTTGTGGCAATGAAATAAAACAATGCAACCTCTCAAAAAACAAAACGGAAACAAAACAACTCACAAAAGTAGGAGCCACAGTGAGCAACACTGCCATATTTCTCTAAGTCACCCTGACCCCTCCTGCAACACAGGGAATTTTTCATTCATTCAACCTTTATTTAGTCAGGTAAATCTTTTGAACCTCAAGGGCTCATTTACGAAAGCGACCTGCTAAAACTAAAGAACAATGAACAGCAGTGGTATAATTTCCTTAAACAATAAACAATAAACAAACAAACAATAAACAATAGAAAACAAAAGAGAGAAGAAAAAAAAAAACAAAAGAAAGTTTTTTTTTTTTTTTTTTTTTACAAAGTATCAAAAAACTAGCAAAACATTATAAGGTAGACGTATAAAATCAAAGACAGGAACAGATCTGCATTGGTTTTTGCCAGGATTCCAACAGATTCTGAAAACCATTTAGAGAAGTCAAGGTCGAGAAGAATACAGGGTTGCCTTTACAATTTACTGAATTTGCATATGAACTCTCGTGGGAAAGTGATATATTCACAAATATCCTAAAGTAAAACAGCAGTGGCCAAAACTGAACAGGGTAGCAGAAACAGGGAAACCAATATTTAAAACAGTAGCCCATGGGTAGTTGGCTCAGTAGATGGCAAAACATCTCAGATGAGGCCAGTTTTATAGCCAACATGAAGAAGGACCCACTACAGGCTTGGCAGTTGAAGTAGGCAAGGCTAAAACACACAGGACCCCAGAAAAAAACATTGCACTTAAGACTGCACATAGTCTATTCAAAGCCACACTCAAATTAAGCTAACAAACAAGCAACAATGACAACCCTATGGTGTAGTGGCAGGGCTTCCGACTTGGGACCCGAAGGACGCAGGTTCGCGCCCCGGCCACTACACACCTTGGGGTGTCTATGAGTGCACACCTAATTCTCCAGCTCCCGAGCGCTTTCTGGCTGCTCACTGCACCACCTGGTGGTGGTTGGGTTAAATGCAGAGATGAATTTCGTCTGTGTATGGGAAACATACACAGATGACAGAAAAAGACATTATTATTATTATTATTATTATATGTACAATACACATCACTACTTGAGTTTTGTATTGCCGTACCTCCACTATTCTGAAAACCAGTTTTTCCTTATTTATATTCACCTGTATGCATTCAGCCACAGGACAGCTTGGAAAACAAAACCATTGAGAAAATTGAGTTGGAATACACAAATTTGGGTGAGGAAGTTATTGACAGCTCATACGTGTGTGAGGGATGGAGAAGAGAGGCGAGGAGCTGAGATAAAATATGATGTTTGACTGACAAGCATCCCTGCAGAATCTATGAGAAAATACTGAATATAAAGTTATTGTCAGTAAACATGAAGCAGAAAATCAATGATTTGCATATTTCAGTTTAGCTCTGAAACACATTGCACAGGAGGTAAAATACATTTAAAGATGATATTCAATACAGTAGTAAAATAAACCCTAATAGAGGGAAAGTTTAACTAAAAGTTAATGTAAGAGAAATTGGATTATTTTTCACAATGCTATCAGGAATCATCAATGCGTATGTATGAAGGCAATTATAAATAACCCAGCAGTAGATCAATTTGTAGATTTTATAAAGAAATAATTTATTGAAACAATCTTTCTTGCTTTGTACAGTTTTCCTTTGAACAACTCAGTATTTTATATATTTTAAGACATGCTGACTAGAAGTCCCAGGATTTTCTACCTCCCCCCAGAAGTCCTGAAAGAGGGTCAAAAGACCCTTAGTCCAAACCAACCATTAGTGGGCCATTAACTGCCTTTTGTTATAAATATGCGTGCACACAACTCAGAAACCCCCACCACACCAGACTGCACAGACTGCATTCCAATGTTTCCACCAGGTAAGTAAGACTCTGCTTGCACTTCCCCCCTTATGGTGTGGTTACACCGAACAGCTTTTCAACCTCCAAAAAGCTCCTCACGCACGCAAGTGGACGCACTTGTGAATGCAGCGTGTTCAGAGCTGAAAGCCAGAACGCGAAACAGCTGCTGGGTGTGTGGGAGGAGCTTACCGGTATACAGAGTCCTGCGCACTCCGCCAGGCGAGGAGGAGCTTTTTATTTCCGTCTCTGTGTGTGGAGCAGACTTGACTGGTCGTGAAGGACTTGTCGCGAACACACAGCTACAATGAGTTTCTCTTCCATAGTCCACGACCTCGCGGGTCTTTTCTGTGTCCCAAAAACAATACGTCACATAGTGCGCGCGCACCCTCGTTTCCGCGTCACATAGGGACTCTCCCCCTGACCCCCTCTCTTCTCCCCCGACTCTCCCTGATTGGTTGACACACCAACCAATCAGGTAGAGTTGAGCGGCGTTTGAAAGTTTGAACCGCGAAATCTTCAGCATGTTGAATGCGCGGTTTGGAGGCGGAAGCCGGTTCACGTGCACGGAAAAACGCTTCCCAGCACGCTCAACACGCACGCGACCTGACGCCAGACGCCAAGACGTGGCTGGAAGCGCGTCCACCATTGACTTTGCATGTAAACTGGACGCTCCTGCTGCCAAAACGCTGTTCGGTGTGACTACACCATTAGTCAGAAGAGAGGCCCTGACCTGAATTCACACATAACAGACCCTGAAGTTATCTCACAGTTGAACATTTTGGGACATCCACTGAACGGAAAGCTTTGTCTGCTCCAGAACAATTTTATGCATAAAATTGTCTTATTCTGCTGTGCTGACTATCCTGTAACTTTGATGTTCTGTCAAATAAATTATTTTGCTTACAAGTACTGTCTCTCTCCTTGTCCTTGGCACATGTATATACGGTACGTGCCGGCACATGCAGGTGGCCCATTGCTGTGTTCTAAAACATGCTTGACCTATTGTTGTCCGTCACCTGACGGACCGACACAGGTCACATGACATGAAGACAACTGATGGACCGACATAGGTCACACGACATGAGGTCAACTGACAGACCGACACAGGTCACATGACCTGAGGTCAACTGACGGACCGACATAGGTCACACGACATGAAGTCAACTGATGGACCGACACTGGTCACTCGACATGAGGTCAACTGACGGACTGACACAGGTCACACGGCATGAGGTCAACTGACGTACCAACACAGGTCACATGACCTGAGGTCAACTGACGGACCGACACAGGTCACATGACCTGAGGTCAACTGACTGACCGACACAGGTCACATGACCTGAGGTCAAGTGACGGACTGACACAGGTCACATGACCTGAGGTGAACTGACGGACCAACACAGGTCACATGACCTGAGGTCAAGTGACGGACCAACACAGGTCACATGACCTGAGGTCAAGTGACGGACCAACACAGGTCACACAACATGAAGTCAACTGACGGACCAACACAGGTCACATGACATGAGGTCAACTGAGGGACCGACACAGGTCACATGACCTGAGGTCAAGTGACGGACCAACACAGGTCACATGACCTGAGGTCAACTGACAAAACGACACAGGTCACACGACATGAAGTCAACTGACGGACCGACACAGGTCACATGACCTGAGGTCAACTGATGGACTGACATAGGTCACATGACCTGAGGTCAACTGACGGACCGACACAGGTCACACGGCATGAGGTCAACTGACGTACCAACACAGGTCACATGACCTGAGGTCAACTGACACAACGACACAGGTCACATGACATGAAGTCAACTGATGGACCGACACAGGTCACACGGCATGAGGTCAACTGACGTACCAACACAGGTCACATGACCTGAGGTCAACTGACACAACGACACAGGTCACATGACATGAAGTCAACTGACGGACCGACACAGGTCACATGACCTGAGGTCAACTGACGGACCGACACAGGTCACACGACATGAGGTCAACTGACGGACCGACACAGGTCACATGACCTGAGGTCAAGTGACGAACCAACACAGGTCACATGACCTGAGGTCAACTGACAAAACGACACAGGTCACACGACATGAAGTCAACTGACGGACCGACACAGGTCACATGACCAGAGGTCAACTGATGGACCGACATAGGTCACATGACCTGAGGTCAACTGACGGACCGACACAGGTCACATGACCTGAGGTCAAGTGACGGACCAACACAGGTCTTATGACCTGAGGTCAACTGACACGACACAGGTCACATGACATGAAGTCAACTGATAGACCGACACAGGTCACACGGCATGAGGTCAACTAACGGACCGACACAGGTCACATGACCTGAGGTCAACTGACGGACCTACACAGGTCATATGACCTTAGGTCAATTGACGAACCAACACAGGTCACATGACCTGAGGTCAACTGACACAATGACAAAGGTCACATGACATGAAGTCAACTGACGGACCGACACAGGTCACACGACATGAGGTCAACTGACAGACCGACACAGGTCACATGACCTGAGTTCAAGTGACGGACCAACACAGGTCTTATGACCTGAGGTCAACTGACACAACGACACAGGTCACATGACATGAAGTCAACTGATGGACCGACACAGGTCACACGACATGAAGTCAACTGACGGACCGACACAGGTCACATGACCAGAGGTCAACTGATGGACCGACATAGGTCACATGACCTGAGGTCAACTGACGGACCGACACAGGTCACAGGACCTGAGGTCAAGTGACGGACCAACACAGGTCTTATGACCTGAGGTCAACTGACAAAACGACACAGGTCACACGACATGAAGTCAACTGACGGACCGACACAGGTCACATGACCTGAGGTAAACTGACGGACCGACATAGGTCACATGACCTGAGGTCAAGTGACGGACCAACATATATAGCCTACTGAAAGTGACCGAGGGATTTAGAAGCCAAGTTTACTTGCGCAAAAAAGCGCAGCCTTAAATTTAAGCGTGCCCCCTCCTGTGGTGCGCCAGTAATGGCCTTATTTACAAAACAAAAGCGCCTGTTAACAGCTCATTATAGGATGTTAGCTAAAATACTTCAGGTCACTCGACCCATCTCTGGGTTCCAAAGGTAGAAATGTTAAATGACCCTTCTCTGGGACTTCTACAAGATCGCTAAAATATAGAAAAAAGAAAAATCATGAGACAGTGGAGGAACAGCTGAAAATAATGGAGACATTTAGGGTTTATATTTATTTAGGATATAAATGATTTATTTAAACTCTCACTGATTATTTGTTATGTTTTCAAAAACTTAGAGCGTATTGTCCCCTTGAGTTCAGCTAAAATGGTTTTCTCTAACAAATGTGTGAATTTTGACTTAAAGTTGACAAATGCAGCTTAAACATAGTGTTTACTGTATAAACAAAGTTAACAAAGCCAATAGACATGGGTGTCTATCTTCATCCACACTTACCATTGATAGTCTTTAGTTTCCCCTTCATCATTTTTCAATCATTTACTCTAGAGACATAAATAAGTAGTGTAATTTTCTCTTTTTCTATCATGGGAGCCACAAATGGTGCAGTGTCAATCCAGTGTTGGCATGGTGGCTCACTGCTCTCCTTCTAGAAGTCACTGTCATTAATTATATGTAGAACTAATTGATGGGTATACATTATTGCAAGGTTAAGCAAAACAGTTTTTTTTATGCCTGTCACCTTACAAACTAAAGCTATAAACAAACATTTAATGTGATTTGTTTGCACATAAGGATGAACCTCTGCTACCAACAAATCAAGTGTTACTCACTATGTAAAAGATGTTCTGTGTTATAGGCATGTTTGTGTTTACTAAAGTCAATTAGGATAGCCATTGATTGTAACAGCTACTTAAATATAGATACAGCACATTATTAAATATGTTCAGTGAATTTCATGAGACATTTTGCAAAGACAAATACACAGATGACTCTGATAATGAATGATAACGTTTAAAAAACGGATCTTTTGTAAACAGGTAGGGCTCAACGCATGTGTTCGGAATCACTCAAAGCCACTGAGCTGCTACAATTACGCAATTGCCTTCCAAGAGTTTTAATAAATGCTCCAAGTGGTTTACAATACATTTTGCTGTGAGACAAACAGGCAAACACATGATGGTCACCTTTCATGGTGGTAAGCGATAATAAAACAGAATACCTGATTCACACAGAGACACAAATGGGCAATAACTATGGACTAAACTGAGCTAAAAAGAAAGCTTTTAAATACAGTGCCAAGAACGTAATAAACTTGAAAATAGTTTCCTCCTACACACTTATCTACTCCTTCATTCATTCCGCCAAGCTTTAAAAACACCAAACACCTAATTAAATTCTCTGCTGTGCAAAGACAAGATGAATTAATTAGGCAGCCCTTGAATTGGTGAAAACCTTTCTAATACACCGTTATATGTTTTTGACATCATTCAGCTCAAAACAAATGGTTAACGGAATTATGCACAAATGGAGGCACCACTATTTGCCAGGTCATTTTACTTTGTAAAAAAAAAAAAACGTGTGACTCTGAAAGAAAAATGAATGTGTGAGTGAGAAGAATACAATTTACAGTTGTTGCTGAAGTGCTAATTACTGCGCTGTAGCATTATTATGGCCATTTAGAATGCTGCAATGTGTTCATTTTTTAGGATCTGCACACTTAAGCTCTCACTGATTATTTGTTATGTTTTCAAAAACTTAGCGTATTGTCCCCTTGACTTCAGCTAAAATGGTTTTCTCTAACAAATGTGTCAATTTTGACGCAAAGTTGACAAATGCAGCTTAAACATAGTGTTTACTGTATAAAGAAAGTTAACAAAGCCAATAGACATGGATGTCTATTATCTTTCTCCACATTTACCATGCACACAACAGTGAATGCACTCAACAACTATAAAGGCAATAAATGTACTTGTGACCCCCAAACTCCATACAAGGTTTAGATACATAATAATATCCAACGTAGGAGTTTACAAAAAATAAAATAATGTAAATAAAAATGTTTTTCATATACGTTATCCTAATCACACTGTATGAAAACAAACATAAAGAAAACCTGGAAGACGGTAAATAGGATCAGGTTTTATTGATACAACACACAGATGTGTTAAACAGTTGATTGTACTTTTATTAAAGTACCATACTTTCTGCCGTACACGTCACACCGCTGTATAAGTCACATTAGTCAAAAAAAGTGGATACAAACATAAATATGTTGCTTCACGACAGGTCTTATCTATTATGCATCACCGCTGAGGACCACACAGAAATGTGGGCCGGTGTTGTGCCAAAAATCAATTAGCTGCCAAATGTTAGCAGTGTGAGCATGCACAGGAGGACTTTAACAATAATTTAACATGATTGACACTTAAAAACAATTATTTGTTTGCTCGGCATTATAGTAAAGATGTGTCTCTGTTGAACTTTTCCTTAATAAATGCACTTTAATAGGCAAATCAGCTGCATTTCGCCTGGGCAGCATGGCAAAATGTAGCTGATATGACGTTTGCTCCAGGAGTTCCGGAGTGAGACAAAGGTGGCTTGGTATGGCAAGCCAAGTGTCTCATTTATAGCCACTTTTACCTACTTATGAGACACTTGGCTTTCCATATTACTCGAGGGCCCCCTAGCGGCTGAAAATTGTAGTGTTTAATATTTTCCATAAGGAAATTGTCAGATCTCAGCCAAAAATTGGTTTGTAAATATGGGGGAATAAAACGTATAAGTCGCTTCGGTGTACAAGTCTTAGGACTTGTACAATTAAGCAAGAAGATGCAACTTATACAGCAAATAATAAGGTAATTTCTTCCAATGTTTATTATGTGTACATTATTTGCTTTCCTGAGCAAAGTTCAGAATCATTTCAGTTCAGTTGAATTTTTTTATTTGCATTTAAGATGGAATTGAGTTAGACTCATCCATTTTCTGCTCACGCTACTCTACAAAACATTGACACACAGCAATTCAAATCATATTAGGACACAAGCCTCTACAATACATGGATATCACACAAATGTGTGATTGTAACTAACACAAAAATACTGTTGCACCCACACAACTTTTGTATACACAGACAAAAGAACAACCAAGTGTAATACTCCCCATGCGGGGGAGCAAAACGTAGCAACCATCAAGTACCATTATTTTGTGTGCTTTATTTGCCTCAAAATCTCTTCATTCATTCTCAAAAACCTCCTTTTTTAGAACAAACAGTTAAATCCACAGATTCACATCATCAACAGTCCACAGGACCAGAAAGTACAAAAGAGAAAGAAAATAGTGGATGATGTTTCAAAACTGACAAAGAATGTAAAGGAAGTGATTTAAAATAGAAAATGATTGCTTAACAGCTTTTGAATTTCTTGTAAATAATCATGTTTTAGTTTTAGAAATCCTGCTAGCAAAATACTGGTACAGTTGCCTACAGGAAAACATAACAGGCATTTACAAGGAAACATATGGTATTTAAGTATTTTTTTTTTTTTACAATGTACTTACCATACAGGGTATTCACAAGGTAAATACAGGGAACATACAAGGGAACATATAGGTTGGTATTTACATGTATTTGGTATTATACAAGGTATTTACATGGCATTTATGGGTAACACACTGGGTACCTACTTGCAAGACAACATATAGGATATTTATAGGTCACTTACAGGGTAACACACGTGATATTTAAGGGGTATTTTACAGTATTCCTACCAGGTATCGTACAGGGCACTTATACTTAAAGGGAAACATACAGGGTACTTGCAGTATAACATATACAGTATATATAAGACATTTGCATGGCACCATGTACCCTATATGTTATCCTATAAAACCCTATATGATACCATGGAAATAACGTAGGAACCCCATATGTCTTGGGCTTTACTAGTTATTGATACAGAATATGTTCTACAACAATGTTTAATAACTGCATGTTTATTAGTGGAATTCATTAGCAATGCATGCTGATCATTGAAAAGTGAACAAAAGACTACACAGCTTTATTTGAATGAAAAGTATATTTTTGGCAAACAGCAGTTTTATCTGCATGAAAAGACCACCAACCACTTCAGTACATTGCACTACAGGCAGAGTAAAACTGAGTGCACAGTATCCACAGCATCTTGATGTGAGGTTACAGGTACTTTGCAGAACCTGTACACATGATCATTTTATAATGTTAATTAACAATGTATTTTTCAGTTTGGGTGTAACTATTTAAAAATTACATAAGGATTATATGTTTAACTGTTAACAATTTCTCAGAAAAATGCTCTGAAACTTAAAACTAGGAAACAAAATCTCCAAGTACAGTTTTAGGTTTTCTAAGGCCAGAAGATACAGCTTTCTGTCTCACAACTATCCTGAAGGGTAAATCTGATACATGTTTAATGACACCAGCTCTTCCAGTGTTGGAGGGGTGACTGGGGATGTGCATAAAAAATGTGTTTTGGCTCAGACAGTTAATCTCAGCAGGGCCCTTTCTCGGTGGAGATGGCACGTTCTTCCCATATGCGCATGGTTTCTTTTTCCAGTTTCCTACACATTCACTAAGGTGGCCTGAGCATTCATATGGATTTTTGCTACATGCCGCTGCTGCATGATGTCCACACGTTAGCTCCTGAATGTTGTTACAGAGTTTGGGAGCGCAACTACTGATCCAGAACTATGGTACATTTCAGGTTTATCAAATTATTTCTTAGTAAAATAGTTGCATCTTTGCAGAATTTTTTATTTTCAAAATAATGTATGTCAAAATGAAATAAATGTCTAAATAGGTTACACATTTGTAAAATTTAAATATTTTTACCAAAAAAAGAAAAACAGCAACTCTAACACCATTATTACGCTCCTCAAAATTATCTTCAATTAAATACTATTATCTTTTCCATTTGATATAAAGAAAAGAAAAACATATTTTCCCATATTTTCAATCTCAGTCTCAACACAAATAAAATACCCAAAATCTGGAAATCAGCTTTTGTTCTCCCTCTGCTAAAAGGGGGTGAACCAACAAATGTCAACAACTACAGACCAATTTCAAAATTATGCATTCTTGCCAAACTGTTCGAAAGACTTGTCTGTGATCAGCTAACTGATTTCCTACAAGCAAACCATATTCTATCACAATTCCAGTCAGGATTCAGAAAACAACACAGCACCGTCACTACAGTTCTCAAAGTATTAAATGACATCATACATGCCCTGGACTGCAAACAATTCTGTGTTGCCCTATTTATAGACCTGTCCAAGGCATTTGATACAGTTGATCATAGACTATTGACAAACATCCTGGAACACTCTGGTCTATCAAAACTTGCAGTCTCCTGGTTCACCAACTACCTAACTGACAGAACGCAGTCTGTTCATGTAGCCGGATCCTCCTCTACTTTCTTAACGGGCTCAATCAGGGCACAGATGGGGGTTCATAGAGCGGAACCTCCTATGATTTGGAATTTTGGCCCTGAAACAGCATCTGGACTTGGAAGGCTGCAGTGAAAAGAACACTGTGGTCTGGATTGAAGATAAACAAAAGACTATCTAATCTGGTTTCTGCACACGTCCTTGAAAAGAAGACTGTTTGGAAACTATTCTCCTGGAGCGTAGAGCTGAAGAGACCTTGCTGACCTCCCCCCCCTCCCCCCCCAGAGATCTCTGTGCGTGCCTCGGATAACGCCCAGCTGAACAACCTGCTGAACTGTGTTCTCTGAAGTTACTCGCAGACTCTATATCTCCTTGCATGTCGTCAAAACTGCAACAATGTCTCGTCTGGTTGTGCTTATGCTGATAGAGTTTTTGGGACTTTATCATGGAGTGTCTTCAGGCAATCTTTGATAGATTCTTTTTTTGAATATCACAAATGATACCTATTGTGTTTTTCCTTTTTCCATATCTGATTTGCTCTTCATCCAGGACGGATGAGAGACGGCCGCGCTGATGAACATGTTATGTGTTTTGAATTGCAGCAGCTTAACATTCTCTGCCCCTCCTCTGGATGACTGTGTTTACATTATCACGTTGTATTGGTGAGAACTGGTGCAATGTTAATAAAGAATCTCTTATCTCTCTTATCTTATCTCTTAGATGTTGTGAAAGGGGTGCCACAGGGTTCTGTCTTGGGTCCCATTCTTTTCTCCCTATACATCAACGATCTTTGCAGTGATCTGTCAAATGCCTCCCACCATTATTACGCAGATGACACCATCATCTATTGCTGTTCTTCCTCCCTCAGCCAAGCTTTCACCTCTCTTCAGGACGCTTTTAATATTATTCAGTCACGGCTGCAAAAACTTAGACTGGTCCTAAATGCCGACAAAAGCAAGTTCATGGTTCTTGCCAACAGAAAGCAGCAACCAGAGAACCCACCTCAAATTGGAACCCAAGAGGGAAAACAAATAGAAATGGTCTCCACCTACAAATATCTAGGTTTCAACATTGACACTGAACTGTCTTTTAAAACCCACATCTCCAAAATGGCCACTAAACTCAAACTGAAGCTAGGTTTCTTCTTCAGAAACAAATCCTGCTTCTCATGCAAAGCCAGGAGAACATTAGTAGCTGCAACATTCATGCCAATACTAGATTATGGTGATGTGCTGTACATGAGTGCTGCATCAAAATACCTACAGTCCTTAGACTCCATTTACCACGGTGCCCTTCGGTTCATTACTGACTCCAGTTATCGCACACATCACTGTGAACTTTACGTTAAATCTGGCTGGTCATCTCTCAGCACTCGCAGATACACTCACTGGATATCCTTCATCTACAAGACCCTCCTAAACCTAGTCCCGTCATACCTCACCTCCTTAATACAAACATCACACAGTCATTACTCCCTGCGCTCTAACGATTTAGTCCTCCTGTCAGTTCCTCCTGTCAGAACTGAACTAGGAAAAAGAGCATTCAGCTTCGCCGTCCCCTCAGCCTGGAACAACTTACAGAAAGATCTGAAACTATCAACATTCATCTCTCCTGGATCCTTTATGTCAACCGTAGTAGAAAATGTCATCAAGAAACTTGACCATTGCAGATGTTTCTAACCATTACTTATCCAATATACATGTCATTGTTGATTTTTTAACTTTATTTACACAACCGAGGTCTGTCTGCTTGTTTTGTATATAATGTATATAGAAATCTGTCATATCCTGTTGGTTTTGAACTGTCATCTGTTTACTGTGATTGTAGTTTTCTTTATTTTCTTTTGATAAGTGCAAATGCCTATTGCCAATGTGACGTGTGCTGCTGACCACTTGACCAGGTCACCCTTGTAAAAGAGATCTCGATCTCAACGGGCTCTACCTGGTTAAATAAAGGTGATTGATTGATTGATTGATTGATTGATTGATATGAAAGAGAAAAATCCAATTAGGAATACTTGCATAAAGAAAAGTCAGTTTCTGTAAATTCAAAATTATAAGTGGCTATGGTAACAAATAGAATTGTGCACATACAAACCATATTTATTATCAGTTTTTTTTTCCAGCACTTAACATACTTCAATGTGAATTTGTTATTTTGTTCTTGTCACCTACTTATTGGTGGTACTAATGTGGCTTGTTGACAAAGCAACATCTCACTTCTGTTGTAAACAATTACTGAAAACGTACTCAAATTCAGACCAAGGCTGAGAAGGATCACAGACACAGGTAAACAGTTAAGTGAGTTTATTTACAGTGCTGGGGTAAAGGAAGTCAGGGTTCCTGGAAGGAAAGGGGGAAAAAGATTAATGATGATGTTTGGGGAATATTGCAGTTTTAGTGTTTAATTAAGTCTCTCTCTTACAGAAGGAACTTGGAGGAGGCAGACCAGAGGGAGGAGGTGAGTGTCCATCAGGTGAGTAATTCCTTGTATTTATCCAAGAGTCCCAAGTAGTGTCTTGCAGGTGGCAGCTGGTGGAGGAGTGTCAGGCTGGAGGACAGAGTTTTCTCAAAGAAGGAGTCCAGTTTGGAGGCAGCTTGTCCAGTTTGGGTTCCAGAGGTGAGTCACAGATTTGTCTTGAAAACACAGGGAGACATAAGCTGGTTAAACATAAGTTCACAAAGGAGAACATTAAAATGGCTGTCTCACAGTACCCAAGGTGACTGAATGATTCAGCAAAGACTGGAACCTCCTCCAAGGCTTAAATAGCAGCTGGACTCGTTAACCGGATTGGCAACAGCTGGTTACCCAGGAACTCCCATCTCCAACACTCAGCAACTGCAAGGTGAGTTCTCACATACACACAAACACAAACCCAACAGTACCCCCCCCTCAAACATCGCCTCCAGGCGATCAAAGGCGCTTGTCAGGATGTCTCACAAAAAAGTCAGTGATGAGACCAGGATCCAAGATGAAGGACCTGGGAATCCAAGATCTCTCCTCGGGGCCGTAACCCTCCCAATCAACCAAAAACTGATGTCCACGACCCCGTCTCCGAACATCCAGGAGTCGACGAACGGTGAACACAGTCTGATCATCAACCACACGAGGGGGTGGACGATCGAGGTCGGAAGGATTCAAAGGATCCTCCACATAGGGCTTGAGTTGGGACACGTGGAAGGTGGGATGAACACGCATAGAGCGAGGGAGCCGAAGTTTAACAGCAGAGGGGTTAACAATTTTGACAACAGGAAAAGGTCCAATAAACCGAGGTCCCAGTTTTCTGGAGGTGTCCTTGAGGGAGATGTTCTGAGTGGAGAGCCATACCTTCTGTCCCACAGCGTACAGAGGAGCCGGAATACGGCGACGATCAGCCCACCTCCTGGTTTGTTCACGGGACCGAAGAAGAGCCTCCTTGGTCTGCCTCCAGATGCGTCTGCAACGTCGTAGGTGGTACTGGACAGAGGGGACAGACACGTCAACCTCCTGGTGGGGAAACAGTGGAGGCAGGTAACCCAGAGATGCTTCAAAAGGAGAGAGGCCCGTAGCCGAGGACGTGTGAGTATTATGGGCATACTCAACCCAGGGGAGAAGAGAGGACCAATCAGCAGGGTTATTGTCAATGACACAGCGAATAGAGGACTCAAGTTCTTGGTTGCATCTTTCAGACTGACCGTTGGTTTGGGGATGATAACCAGAAGACAAGCTCACCGAGGCACCAAGGGCTTGACAGAAAGCCTTCCAAACTTGAGACACAAATTGGGGACCACGATCCGAGACGATGTCACAAGGAATGCCGTGAAGTCGAAAGACATGCTGGACCATGAGGTGAGCGGTCTCCAGAGCAGAGGGGAGTTTAGTTAATGGAACAAAATGTGCAGCTTTAGAGAATCTGTCAACAATGGTAAGGATGACGGTGTTACCTTCAGAAGGGGGTAAACCCGTCACGAAGTCCAGAGCAATGTGGGACCAAGGACGACCAGGAACAGCAAGGGGCCTGAGGAAACCCGCAGGAGGTTGATGGGTGCTTTTATTTCGAGCACAAACAGCACATGCAGCGACAAAACGCTTGACATCACGGGGAAGGGTAGGCCACCAGAAGTGCCGCTTGGTGAAGGAAGTCATGCGATTGACACCAGGATGGCAGGAGAACTTCGAACAGTGAACCCATTGCAGGACCTGGCTGACCACAGACACGGGAACAAACAAACGATTAGGTGGACCAGTACCAGGATCAGGTTCAGTCTGTTGAGCTTGAATGATGTCCCTCTCGATCCCCCAGGAGGTGGCACCAACAACACAGGTGCGAGGGAGAATGGCCTCAGTGGTCTCGGCGGAATCTGTAGACGAGAATTGTCTGGACAGGGCATCAGGCTTAACATTCTTGGACCCAGGGCGATAAGTGATAGAAAAATTGAACCTGGTGAAAAACAGGGACCACCTGGCCTGTCTCGGGTTCAGTCGTTTGGCACTCCGTAGATAAGAAAGGTTCTTATGGTCGGTGAGAACAATAAAAGGCAGGTTGGACCCCTCTAACCAATGCCTCCATTCCTCGAGAGCCAATTTGATGGCCAACAATTCCCGATTTCCCACGTCGTAGTTGGCCTCAGAAGGAGAAAGGCGGCGAGAAAAAAATGCACAAGGGTGGACCTTGCCATCAACAGGGGACCTCTGCGAGAGAACAGCACCCACGCCGGTGTCCGAGGCGTCAACCTCAACAATGAACTGCAAACTGGTGTCAGGATGGGTTAGAACAGGGGCAGAGGAAAAAAGTCCCTTGAGTTTGATGAAGGCCTCTTCAGCCTCCCTGTTCCAAGAGAAAATACGGAGAGAAGAGGTGAGTTTGGTTAATGGACACACAACTTGACTGAAGTTCCTGATGAAACGGCGATAAAAGTTGGCGAAGCCCAGGAAGCGTTGGAGTTGTTTGCGGTTCAGAGGAGTGGGCCAGTCCATCACAGCCTTGACCTTCTCCGAGTCCGTCCAGACCTGTCCACTCTTAAACACAAATCCCAAAAAGGCAACAGAGGGCACACTGAACTCACACTTCTCAGCTTTGACGAAGAGTTGGTTCTCAAGCAGCCGCTGGAGAACAGCCCGAACATGTTGTGTGTGTTGTTGAGGGTCCTTGGAGAAGATCAGGATGTCGTCCAGGTAAACGAAGACAAACTGAGACAAAAAATCCCTCAGTACATCGTTGACCAAGGCCTGAAACACAGCAGGAGCATTTGACAACCCAAAAGGCATCACTAGATATTCAAAATGTCCAAAAGGGGTTCTGAAGGCAGTCTTCCATTCGTCCCCTTCTTTCATACGAACCAGGTGATAAGCGTTCCGGAGGTCAAGCTTAGTGAAAATAGAAGCCTCCCTGAGTTGCTCGTAAATGGACTCGATAAGAGGTAGAGGATATTTATTCTTAATGGTGATCTGGTTCAGTTCTCTGTAATCTATACAAGGCCGTAACGTTTTATCCTTCTTGGCGACGAAGAAAAACCCAGCTCCAACTGGGGACGTCGAAGGACGAATAATGCCTGAGGATAAAGATGCGTCAATATATTCCCTCATAGTTTGCTTCTCAGGACCAGACAGATTATACAGACGGCAGGAAGGTAAGGGAGCACCAGGTAGTAAATCTATGGAAC